>WURT03552830.1:0-21054 GCA_009936505.3 Holothuria glaberrima | reverse complement strand
TAAGGGAAGGATCTGTCTGCTCAAATAAAGTTTTCAGGTCTGGCACAGCATAGTACTTCTGGCGAATATGGGAGTATGTGACTGACGGTGACAGCACAATCACAGGGTATACAATATGGTCTCTCATCCCCTTGAAATAAATAGGCATGGGTAAGGTAAGTGTGACCGATGCGAGCCCTAGTCAAAACTAAATCATCTCTCCGTTTACTGGGGGCTCCATGTCCCCCAGTTCCGACCGTTGGTTTAACTAGGTACAATTTGTTTTCGGGAAAGGAATCCCACAGTTCTTGTCATTTCGATTTTACAAAGCCATTGATCGTAGGGCAATAATTAGTGTGAGGCAAGTAGAGATTGGTGACGTCCATATTATCTCTTTGGGAGTAATAAAAGGTGGAAGTCTGGACACAGAAATCAGTAACAGCCACTTGCCGAACCTGTCAAGACTCCTTCACGTACTTAGGACAACTGGTCAAACGAAGACAATCCCCACACCCTACGTACAAATTAACCTTTCATGGGTGATTAATAAACGATTCAATTCAGTTTTAAAAAAAATGTGACCAGACGCTTTTTCACATTAGTTTTAATCATAACTGGCACAAGGCCATTACAGCCAAAGGTCCGAAAAGTCTAAATTTTTATTTTTTGTACAAGTGTTGGATGTGAAACTTGACTAATTATGCTAGTTATAAGCATTTTCATGTGTTAGTACTCTACACAATCCTTACAAAATTATCAATATCAACCATTTTAAGTAAATAATGAGATAGGGACTTGATACAATATGTCATCATGTGATAGTTAAACTTGGCTCTTTTCGAAAAACTTCCAACAAGTTTATACACCAATTCCTCGCCGTATTCATACCCGACACTGTACTGATGATACGCTTTTAGGATACTTATTGGTCAGTTGGTCAGAGCGAGGGTGCCGGAGAGTCGTTGAGTGGTTCGACCACTGACCCTCCACCGGTGAGAACGATAATCTGGCCGATATTATTGCCGACGATTTTACTTGACAGCTAAAAAAGATCCTTTTAAATTCTTCGAAACTAAAAACAAAACAAAATTTCGAAAAATTTCGAAAAATTCACAACGATGTATACACACCCGCGCTGAATGGTTTTGATTCTAAGTGTTCACGACATTTTTCAATGTCAAAACGAGATGGAAAACCCGCTGAGAGTCGGTTGCTAATGCCTCCGGTGGCCTACGTATCATACCAGCTCCGGGGCATAACACAAGTTTAAACTTTTGACTGATCTTTTAACTGGTTTTCTCTTTGTTTTTCACTTTTATGCCCTTGACGAAATTCGACTCATCGGATTGTCAGTGGTAGTTACACAGCTGAAATATTTCTCTGGTCAAAACAAGATCATGAGATTCATTGAATAATTTACCCATCCTTGTGTTGGGTATTGAAATATCGACCTACGAATATGGAAAATTCGAGATAAACGCATCTGAGTCAAAGCGTGTTAGAAGACGGTGGGGGAGTTTTGCACGACCGTTTCAGGTACTGAAGAACTAAGACAAACAGTGTGGGTATAGGCTATGGGCTGTGCACTAATCGCTGATTGGAATCAGAGATAGCTTACAAGGTAATATTTGCACGGATGAAGAACGTGAAGTTGGTTAATTTTCATTTTTAATTTGTCCTTTGACTTCCCACACTTGTACTATTATCTTGCTCCATTGTGCATACTGAAGATGAATATACTATATACAGAGAGGGACACTTTGTAAATGAACTCACAGAGGGTTCTTTCTGCTTTGTTTATACCAGGTTGCTTCTATCAATTTCCTTTCACCCTCTGATGGCTCTTAGTGTTGTAAATATGAACCCTGGCAGACCTACACTACCCACAACGTCTGCCCTTATCTGTAGACTAATATTCAAAATGGATAAAATGACATTTGACTTCTGAAGTTGAATGCATGCTGTAGGTATGGAGACACGCCGATCAACAAGCTTTTTGCCGTACAGCGAAAGCGCCCTCACAATTTTCTCACGCCGCGATGCCCTATGTCAGTGTTCTCCTTTATTTTTTTTTTCGTAACAGATACTCCGTGTGATTTTCGCTTCCACTTCAGTAATCCTGTATGTGCATCACCGCTGTTAAGTAAAAGTTCCCTTCCGACTTGGCAGCAATTGGAATCATTGACCGGACGTTGAACAAGCGATTTGTTTTAAGTGGCCTCAGACGAACCCCATTTCTTAAGAAAATCCCCAAACTCGATTCACAAATATGTCGTACTATAGTACTAACGCGATGATTACCACGACTAGGTGCAAAAGATTAAGTTAGAGATAGAAATACCTCACGGTGTATTGTAGGCTAATCGTTTGGTATAATTTATACATGAATACTGCTTTCAGCAGCGTTACAATCACTGGGCACATAGTGAGTATACTTCTGAACCAATTCAGAGTGCGGGGATGCGTGAAGGATGACGCAAGCATATCCATGAGCTGTTAAAAGAAGGGTCTAAACTCAAATTAAGTTATGATATGTTATAGGGGTACTTGTTCTAAGCAATCTGGTGAAATTTCCATTGAAATTCAATGTGTGGTCCTCAGGATATCAGCAGTTAAAGTTGTCACATTTTCAACACACTCCCTGCTTGAAGCAAGCTTATGCGACGTCATAGCCTCACATTGATGAGCAGTCTTTTGTTTTTCTTTAAACTTTACAACCAATTTTCTCCTCAACAATTCCATGTTACTGGGATGTGATTGTATGAAAGGCACTTGGAAAATTACAAACTTCACATTTCCCATGGGGTGCTCCTACCACAATTAACTTCAAGGTTATTACAACAGACTAAACAAAGGAAACATCGCATTCCTTTTCAATGTGAGAGAGTGATATAACCCCTGCTTGCTTCAAGCTCACTTTTGGTCACAAATGTAGTTACTTCATTTGCTGATATCTCAAGTAGTACCGTACATATCCGATTTGAATGAACGTTCACCAAAGTGCGAAGATTTAGTCCCTCTTTCACATATGAAAATGATTTTTTTGCTGAAGCCCTTCCTTTAAAGGTCGTAAGCAGTCACCACAATCTTCCACTGAAACATAAGTTGCACCTTTCAATTTATAGTCTTTTCTTATCCTTACAAACTATGTTTTATAATAGAAAACGTACTGTTACATATTAACAGGAACATTGAAGACTTACACTGTTTCGTGCAGGCGCGTAGCTAAGGGGAGGGGGAATGGGGCCGCTGCCCACACTTCAGCATATTTTTGTATTTTCTAATGATTTTTTATGATATCGCTAGAAACTCAAAATAGAAAGAGTTTAGATGCAACTTACAAGTCCTGGGAAGTGTAACTTTCAGCGATCTTGGAGGCATTTCGGCCAAAATGTTCTTGGCGCTTCGCGCAAAACTATGGTGGCGCTACGCTTTGTTACAGTAGTTTGCCTACAGGCTTCGTCCCCTCATTGGCAAATTTCTGGCTACGCACCTGGTCTCGTGTAAACCATGTAGGCTATAGCCACAAGGGCCCCGCCCAATTATAGCCTACATCAATTTAATCAACCGAATCCCCAACCTATTACCATGGTTGTACTGCCCATAATTAAGAAAATTAGCATCATATACCAGGCCCGCAGGCTATAGCCAGACAAGCTACTGAAGGAAGAAGGGGGGGGGGGTAGTTAGTTCCAGTGTGAGGGTGAAATCAATATTGTCCAGGGGGCGAGATGTATTAAAATGTATTGGGACAATAGTAATTAAACTTTTTCTAAGAGGCAATAAACTTTTCTGGAGAGAGACGCCCCCTCTGGCCCCCTTGGCCAGGGGCTTGTTTTACCCCCTGCAGACTTATATACCAAAAGTGTTGTCTTCCTCATTTTACACACAGAATGAACAGGAAAACGATATTTCTTTGCTGGAGGAAGTAATATATGAATAAAATAGCTTTGGGCAATGTCAATATACCTCGACAATTTATAGAAAAAAATCACGTGGGTGGAGGTATCCTCTTCTGGTTCAGAATAGCTGGGTATAGTAATTCTAAACAGGGGTGGCTACACTTGTCCTTTAATAACATCATATTTAAAAATAAATTGTTAATATAATTAAAATCGCTATCCTCGATAGCGGTCAGCACCCCTACAGTTTATCTATTTTTGCTTCAAATAACTATAGCGTCCTTTATGTGTACCCCAAAATTTTCCTGCGCCTGCTACTAACTGAAGCAATTCCTCAGCTCAGGTTTCCCGAAAACACATTAAACCATCAACTCGTCGAATCCGAGTCTGGACTGGGTATTGCTGGCTTGATTATTACTGTGAGCGTATTTGCATCAATCTAAGTTACAGGTTTGGTCAGTGTGGCTTCAAATACGAAAAAGATATATTTTTTTCACCTTTGTAGTTTCCAGTGGGCAGCGTCGTAGCAAGACCCTCGGGGGCCCACGGACAAAAGAACGCGAGGGCCCAAACCAACTTGTATCATAAACCCATTTTCCTTAGAGCCCTCCAATTTCCATAGGGAGGTACGGAGTAAGAGTGAGACCTTGCACGTACCAGACCCGGGTTCTATCCCGTCTCCCATTCTTGCCTGGTTCTTCAATAGCAGTTCTGCAGTTGTTGATAGCTTTGTGGTTCCTTTCGGGTCTATACTGGGTGGTAAGACGGTAGGCAGATTTACGATTTTTTGAAAATTTTTCTTTTGCGCCTTGAGTTGGGGGCCCCTTGAACCCTCGGGGTTCCTGGACATTGTCCACCCAGTTCACCCTCTTGCTACGCCAGTGCTAGTAGGGCGGCTGGGGAGGCCACCTCCAGTCACTAGCGGATTAAGGGCGGGGTAACAGGGGCACCGTGCCCCGTGCCCCCACATTTCGGGGCACCCCACATTTGGGAATAATATATACCTTGGGTGTTCCGGTACTGTGTCAAGTGTTCCTAAGCTGTACTATAGGGCCCCACACAGTTGTGTGCCCCGCCCCCCACACTCTTAGTCCGGCCCTGCCCCTCCTCAGTTACAAAACTGTGCAAACTTTGTGATACTTCGTCAGGTGGACAAGAACAGTTACAATCGTCTTTCTTTACTGGCTATGCCGCAGAATTGTGCACTGATGTCAACAAGGCGTATCTAAACGCCCATTCATCCTCATGGACAAATAAACTTCGACACCTGCTGGCTTTCAACTGACCCCTGACTTTCATCTCCAAATAAAAATAAATGATTTCTGAGCTCTTATCCATCTTTTCGTCGTCATAATGACGTGATATAGTCTGCATTAAGTGATATGGAGGAGTTTTGTCTTTAAAGTTACGAACACAAACAAAGCTCAAAACCAAAGGAAAGATTATTTTCACAGGTGTCCAGTTCACAGCCCTGTTTGTAATATTCCCTTCGTTACGAAACACCGATAACATTCTGCCTAACTCAATAAGTACAGAGTACAAAAATTGTCTTGGTTTTCTTGTTACAGAATCTCCCTTAAAAGTTTAAAGCGTCCTTCATTAACTTTGTAATTGTTTGCGAAAATGACACAACTATAGTTTTTGCATAACAATATGACTTTGGAAATGGTATTCGGAAGTGAAGCTAATAAGTTTCCATATCTATTGTTATTTACAGTATCAGAGGCGTCGGAACCGCAACGGCATGTACGGCATTTACCGTACCACTTTTCAGCGAATATTAAACAACAATAATAATAATAATCCAGAAAGCCAAAAGGCTTAGAGATTCCTTGCCATATGATATATTACAACAAACATGAATCGCTCACGTGACAAGCATGAGATCCCCCACAATATTACTACTTGAGATATCATGTTAATAACGTAAAAATATTATGAAATCTCTTGACCCAAAATGACCTTTCAACTCCACTTAAAACAATAAGGTTTACCTACCCTATATGGTTATGTACATGCTGAAAATGAACAATACACAGTTCAAGTACGAGATCCCTCACAAATATCCTTCTTGAGATATAGAGTTTACAAGGTTCTGACTGTTTGACCCCTAGTGACCCCAAATGACCTTTAAAATCCACAAAAAACAATACGGATCATCTACTCTATATGGGCAGTTAACATGCTAAGTATGAGATCCCTCATATTTCCCTTTTTGAAATATAGTGTTTACGAGGTTTTAGCTGTTTGACTTCTGGTGACCCAAAATGACCTTTGACCTCCACCAAAAACATTAGGGATCATCTACTTAATATGGGCAATCCACATGCTAAGTATGAGAACCCTCATACTTATCCTTCTGGAGATATCGTGTTTACAAGCAATTTCTACGTTTTTTTTACTATTTGACCCCTGGTGACACCAAATGACCTTTGACCTCGATTAAAAACATCAGTAATCATCTACTCAATATGGGCAATCCACATGCTAAGTATAAGATCCCTCACATTTACCCTTCTTGAGATATTGTGTTTACATGGTTTTCACAGTTTGACCTCTGGTGACCCGAATTGACCTTTGACCTCCACCAAAACAGTAGGGATCATCTAATCAATAAGGGGAATTTACATGTCAAGTATGACTTAACTCAAGGTTACCATTCTTGAGATATCGTGTTTTCAAGCGGCGTCACATAAACACACATACACAGGCACACACACACGACATTACCATTGCCTAAATTCCTTCTGCCTTCGGCAAGGAATCAAAAAATGGAAAAAGTGAAGATTACAAAACAAAACAATTAGGCCTATTCTCCCTTTCTCCGATACTTCTGACATGCAGTGAGTTCCTTCAAAAGTTGACAAATATAGCACCAGAATGCACCTAAGGACACGTAATGATTCAAAAATTTCTCAAAAGAGAGGGCGACACCCTTCCCCTTAGACCCCTCCCCCATATTAGCAGTAACTGCATATTAGTCAACCCAGACCCCATTGTCGGTCGTACCACTTTAAAAAATCGTTCCGAGGGCTATGTACAGTCTTATTTTGAAAACTATATGAGTAGCACTGTACTGGCTGTATTCTTTACAACCATTTGCCCAAACTACGTTGTCGTAACTGTAGGCTACATAGTTGAACCAGATAACCAAGGACTTGCCCTTGGAAGCAACTACGTGGTAAGACAAGTTTAATTCTGTCCTTGTGAGAGTAACTTGCAATCGATCTTGACGAGGTCTCCTTCTACAGTCGACAGTCCCAACCATTGAATATTTTCTCAACGCACGCGACCGAGTTGCATGATGCGTTGTTACCAGCCTAAGCATCAATGTCCTCTAAAACTTTACCTGGTGGGAAACAACAGTCAATGTAACCTTCGTCAACTTTTATCTAGTGAACAGAACTTCTAACCGCGGAAACACTTTGCGTTAAACGGAAACACCTTGAATAATCCTAACTTTGCTATAACAGAACACGTACATCTATAAAGGTCTAGACCGACCAGCTTATCAGGGGAACCGAACTGTTGTCATGCTCTGTTTGGTTTTGTCAGTTATGAACCATGAGACTGCAGATAAAATTTTGCAAATATATGATTTTCCCCATAGCAACTCAATTGCAACAAACCATAAAAGTATGAACAATGTACAGTTTTGCAGAACTACCGTACTGTATACTGAATTATGACTTTTACACCAATGTTAAAGAATCTGGACTATATACGATAGAACGGTATAGAGCAATGTCGACATATTCCAACCAGCTCATCAAAGTTAAAGGGATATGTTTTACGAATTTTCGCCCCAAAATTAAGGGTAACCAATACTCCCCTAAAATGGGAAATAATACTGTGCTTTATAAACATCACATCGTCTAGGTTCACCCTTCGTTTTCGTGCTCCTGCACTATACTGGAGGTGTTTCATGTGAAGTCACGTGTCTGGGGTTGCCTTTTACAGCCGAGGCATAGCACATGCGCAGTAAGAGCTTTTACAGTACACTCACACGACATGACGTTGGGTACTTTTAAGACACAATGAACGCTTGACGGGCAAAACGTTCAGCAATCAAAGAAAATAGCGACCAACGCAACGTCGGTGAAACACCTTTATGCCAACCTAAATCCCAACCTGCTCGACATCTTACTGAAAGGCGACATTGGCGAAGTGCAGTTCGAAGTCATCTTTGAAAGTCATAAAGTATTACGTTCACAGTGAGTAAAAAATACCTCCGTTTCCTTTCTACATTACAGAGAGGATATGTGATACACAACTTCATCAAAGTTTAGACGACAAAACTCTGCAATAAAATATACCTGCTTTTCAGTGATTTTGTTTTACTCGTAGACACTTCTATAGTAAAGTCTTCATATCAGAAAGTCTTTCAACGTATTGGTCCTTAAAACATGTTATTACCTATGTATCCGATCAGAGAATGCAATGCGTGATTTCGACTATAGACTACTTCTTTTATCAGTTTATTGGTAAAAAGTTAATTTTTGAGTATGTTTTCATGATTGCATTTGTTATATCCCGCCCACCCAATGGACTAATGTGCGATTTCCTCTCGGAAGTAGTTTGATCCTGAAGTTGAAAGTCAAGTTTCGGATCGCCACGGTCACTCCGCACTCCTAATTGTTTCCAGTCGATTCAAATGGGGCGGCAGGTTCGTTATGTCTAACCCGCAATTAATCCCACCCGCTAAAGTTTGGCAGCATTATAATGATTTAAAGACCCTGTTCCGTTGCCAAACGTACACCTACGGCAATCCGCATAGGACGTTATGCAGCTTCAAATCAACGATGACGAGAGTGTGTCTCTTCGACCCCACTATGACTTACGGGTGAACAACTTGCCGTATCATGTTCCCGCATAGCGGACGTGTGATACAAATGCCCCGGCAAGCTGCCTTCGTCATATCAAAGAATTATGGCCTCATATTCACACCTGCTACGAAGGTTAACCGTCTGGCGTCAATTCGTATCTCAAACTCTAAGATCAGCCGCTGTGCCGGAGAACTTTTTACTCGCAGGTCACCTCGATCAACCCAAATGTTCACACGTGCATCCTATTTTCGTCGTGGAAGATGCTATGTTCACTGGCATCCTAACGACAAGAGTCAGAGAGTAATAAGTCATTACTACGAGACCTTTCTCAAACCAAGCGAAGGCACTGACAAAGGCGAGGAGCGACCCCGTTGGAATGCGGAGACTGAAGACAATGTACAAAATAGCCTGTAAATTAGGGCTGGGAATTAGAGGGTTTCGATTCACGTAGCTCGAGATTCTATGACAGGAAAAGATTACTAAATGGGTCAATCTGGTTAGAGCTGGAATGTCGTTGTAAAATGCCCATTGAACGAAGATACACCCCTTACCTCTGCGTTGTTCCTGTTATGATTGGCAGAGTAGATGCAAATATTTTCTACTTTCAACCTGCTACGTGAAAAAATGTACCTTAACCCGATGAAGCAGGCATGTTCTTTACTACAAGACCCGACGAAAGGAATCCGTAGGGTGTTGATTTCTTTGATTTCATGATAAATGTCTTCTAGTCATTCGATGAAGATGTTTACAACGGAACAGTCGTATTTTAAACGGAATAATCATCCAGGAATGACTGAAAGGGTTGGTCCTGTGGTGGATGTGCTTTATACATAGGGCCTATAGGTCCTCACGGAATAACAGCAACATGTCATAACTGTCTCAAGTAGCTGTCGAGCTGTCAGGTAGAGAATGTTAATGTCGAAAAGACTGCCCAAGGCTATGGTACCTACCCATGATCATATATTTATGATGAGGGGATTGCTGCAGTGGGCCTATAAGAAACATCAACCAGAGAAAGCTCTATATTGCAATGTAGGCCTTCACCAAGTTCATCTCATAGTAATCTCAATATCAATTCAAAGGGATGGCATTAAACTTGTATCGCAACCCTAACTTAGGATGTTATTGGGTAAAGAAGTGCTTTAAATTTGTGCGGGAATATTTAAATTCACTCTTTCATCACCTACACTAATTTTGTAATACATAGTCTGGTATGTTAAATTGTTATTATACATTGGTTTTGACATGTCGTAAATAAATAAAAAAAAAATAATAATTAGTCATGCGTGGGAATCATAGTACTGTATACTAAATTAAACACTGTACAGTCTCTACAAACTACATGTAGGCCTCGGTACGTGTATGGGAGGTAACGAGTATATATAGGCCTACTCCTACTTTTAAAATTGGAAGATGTTATATATGATTAAGCTTAGTTGGCATAATTTTAATCGTCCGAGAAGTGAAAATTGGGCCTTCGGCGTATAAAAACAACACTATTAAGATATTCCTTAAAAATTTGCACAATGTTTTTGCCAAAAGAATTGAAAAATAACCCTAAAACGCTCTCTAAAGATTATTGACGGGAACTACGGAAAAGTCTGGATCTGACGGAAGTCAGACACTTCTGTTCAGTTGCAGGTATATGGGCGAGGTGAGGCGATACTGATTAAGCTGGAGGAGATTTCATTCGATCCAGAACCCTTACAAATACGTCGTATGAACTTGAACTATGGATGTTTTTCACTTTTGTAACAAGTCGGTCGATGCACTTATTCGGCAGTGTCATGAGGAGGTCAGTAGGTGGGAAATACAAATGTTTTGGATTAACTTTAAAACCGAATTACACATATCTTTCACCACGTTGTACGAACACCTTGGAGGAATAGTCTCAACAGTTTATATCACCCGGGTATAGAGCCTAAGATATATTTGACTACGTAGCAGACTACGGCATATTCCTTGTTCAGTCATATCCTGCTGAAGAGCTGAAGAGCTGAGCAAACACAGTCCGGTCCGCAGGGTAAAGATATATAGGCCTACTACAATCATTTGGAAGTTACATAGCTGGCCTGAGTTTATTTCATCATGCAGAGTAAGATCTTTCCAAGAAGAATAGGTGCTCAATCTAAAACGAAGCTGATTGTATAGCCTATTTCAGGGAAAAAGAATTTGAAAATTTAAAAAAAGTAACAACTTTGGTCTAAAACGATTGTGGCGTGGACTACTTTAACAGGTTAAGATAATAAAGTTTCGATTCTTACACGACAACATGGAGACTTTACAACTGCTCTCATCAATATTTCCTTGGACCAAAGAAGACGGTTTATTAAAAACATTTAGTAAAATAATGACAATAAATGGTACCATACCCAACAGCTACCGTGGTTACTACACTGCTTGCTAAGAACATAATCTACATTTATTTTTATTGTGGTCGTTTCGGAAGCACTGGTAGGGAATACCGGAATGGCGATTTAGATAGCACGTTTTTTTTTAACCAAAGGGCATCAGAGAAAGTTCACTCCTGGCTAATACAATCAAACAACTAAATTCAATTTGTTGTCATATTCCAAGACACCGCATCGCTTCATTTCCCTCGCATCCGCCGTCTTTTATTGATATTACAAGGTTTCCCTCACAAACTATAATCCCTTAGACCGAAAAGTGAGTTTCATCAAGGTTTATCTATGAAAACTGGAAAATAAAGTAAAAAATGTGTACCGGTAACATAAAATCAGTCAACCTTGGCAATAAATGTCCATTGTTTTGTTGCAGATAACAAGGGTTGATCTTCTGAGGTGCAAGGTCAGAATTGCTTCTATACAGTATATCCTTCTAAATCAGGTTCGAGTAAATCACAGCTTGTTCCATGAAGGTCCTTGAGAAAGAAACTTTTTATTTGGATTTTCTCTTTTGTCTGTTTGGTTTAGATTGGATATATTCCTGATATTTGATTTCCTTCTGTTTGTGACACCTTTTGTAGGAAGCTTTAGTCGGTCGGTAAAGAGGTCGGATTTTTACAAACCGTGAATGGGGATATGTATGACATCTACGTTATTTGCTTAAGTTTCAAATTATTTTTTAAGGTTTATTGTTACAACAGGGAATGATATCTGCCGTTTGCTTGACCGCGTTGGTTAGTCTGGGCTTGCCCGGTCAAAGTCATCTGTCCGTAACGCATGGCGATACTCAGTAGAACGTGAAGCGAATCGAAAGAGACTATGTACTTCATAAACGTCGTTCATAAGCCGATATAAGATATAAATCTTTTTAAAAGTATAGAGTCACAAACACCTGTGTATTAAATTCTTCGTGACATTTGTATTGCCGCAGATTACACGATGAGAGATGCCGATCGAGGTCAATTTACGACAGAATTCGGAAAAGATGACAGATTTGCTCCGCTTTTCACCAAAACGTGTTCTCGGAAGAGAAATAATGATGCCATCATTTGGAATCTGTTTGTTGTCTAATTCTTCAAAAAAAAAAAAAAAAAAAAAAAAAAACGAGCTTCAAAATAACGATGTGCGACATATGGCGGACAGCCTTTGTAATATATAGTGCCCCATCGAAACAACACACGCCTTTTTCTTCGTGGTTCCATGGCTTCTTTGCAGTGCCGTACATATTCACTGAGGTTAATACAGAGAGTAGCGGTAGTACTATATCAAGAGGAAAGGGGGACTCTATCAGGAGGGAAGGGGAGGAGTCGAATTCATGCTGGCCATCTGGAGAGGTAGTGATGTGAGCATGCGCAAATTTAAGCCGTGGGTCCACATCTTTACTTATGAGATGTTCAAAATGTTGCAATAGCACGATTTAGTCACGCAGGAAAGGTGGGCCATGTTTGCATGTCTTGAAAACAGTGTTTTAAAGTAATGGGTGCGACCATTTTGTCTTCAATGGTTGTCACAATGATTTCAAATAGCCAGATTGACAGGATGACGGTAGCGGATCACAATGGCAGGCCTGTAGCCAAGAAAGGTATTGAAGAGAGCTACTATAGCTTCCTGGGAGAAATACATTTTAGTAGGACCAGATAGAAAGGAGCCTATGGAGGCAGAAAGTTGTTTTACTCTCTAGAGGGCGAAACTTTTCCTAGGAGGTGTGGTGGGGGGGGGGCTGCCTCCATGCCTTCCCCCGACTAATGGCCTGTGGTGGCAATGGCACAAGAACAATCTGCTAGATAGTAAGAGCGTAAACAAGAAGATCACATGCAATCAACAGTATGAAAAATACTACCTACAATAGGTGGGTTTGGTGTAAATCGTAATGGCAAGTTGATCTACCTTAGCCAGTGCAGTTTTGGCACCTTGCCCTTATGGTGAGCAGCTTATGTACAGCCTCATTTAAAATTGGACATTACAGAAACAACATGAACAGGTAGTTAATGACCAACAGAGATATTGCAACTTGTATGCCGCCAATAGGGGCTGACCTTAGACAAACATGACTCGTAGAAATTCATTAGTATCGTAGTACTTGTACATACAATTTTCTATAAACCAAACACACTCCTTTCCTTGGTACAGTGATAATTGGGAAGTTCCTTCCAAAACTACGATTTAGAAGTATAAATTGAGAAACGGTATAGGCTAAACCAATTTAATTTCTTCAAAATTTTATACCGATCAAAAGCGGGTCAAGAAGTGCAATGCAAGTTAACTTCATCGAAGCCCTGTTACCACATTAGTGGACTTGCCCCAGTCTTTCGCTGGAAATCTGTAATGCTATACAAATCTATCTCGATGGTCAAAGAAAATTTCCATATGCTATTTTTATATATGATAAGTTTTTCTTTCCTCATGGCAAAAATTTTGAAGGATTTATTCATTTACCGTTATATGAAAAATCTGTGCTTTCATGGGGACTAGTATTGCCAAGACACTCAGACGTGCCTGCAACGTGACCTTTTAAAATATGAAACTGGTTCCATAACTAACTGTCATATTTACGTTCACAAACGTCGATAGACATTTTGCAGTTGCCGATATGGCACGCTCTGGATAGATCTCACAGTGTACCACGTCTACTCAACATTTTACAAACATGTCATGTTGATTATTGGTAATGTAATTTATAACGAAATTTCCTGACGAAATGATGATGAATTAGCCCGAAATGGTAGTAAAACTTTCTTATAGTCTGATTTACCGATTACTATGACGTGGCATTAAATATGTGGTAAACATCCGACAGTGATTCCAGTGTTACGAAAGGTACGGTCAAGTCACTTTATTTCTATCGTTTGTCATCTCCTTGTGCATACGCTTGTACAGGGCAAAAGCAGTCGCCCAAACTTATTTCGACAGCTAAACCTCACATATTTCCTCTTTTTACTCTTCCAAGTATCTGCCATGTTACTTCAGGACTTAATAATTCATATTCAAGGTAAACCAAGGAGTTATCCCTCGTTAATTTTGCAATTTAGTGAGAAAAACATTGTCACATGATTCTCCAGAGCCATTCATGAAACAGGGTAGGCGACTACACCAATCCAAAGTGGGGTGACTGCATTTTTCCTTTAAGTGGTTAATACGCTTAACATTCCATCAAACAAGACAGGTTATTCCTAACCGTGACTGTTTTGGTTAAAAAATTACGTTCAAAACGAAATAAACGTTTGTCTTAACTGGCTTTCCGGCATGGCAATGTGTGACTGATTTTATTGCCTATTTGTTCCTAGCTCCAATTCTTTCTTCATACAAACATCGTAAGTGCATGCGCAAAAGTGGATGGCAACCAAAGGCTCCTAAATTATCCGTACATGAACAGTGCAGAAATTTGAATTGTATTGTGTGCATAGTTAGTTACCAGTACCAGACGGTCGCATACATTCCAAATTACATACAATAATACAAACCAAGTACATGTGCCCATCAAAGGTCGTTTAACTTGCACAGCAAAATATTTATCAAAAGAAAACCATAGTAGAAGACGCATAACGTACACACGGAAAGAAGAATATAGGAAATCGTAGGCAATCGAAACTTCCCAAAGTTTTGTACAGCCTGGTGTTACGGAGATGGGTTTGTTGGAAAACCGTGATCTACGGCAACCCAATGTTTGTTTACCTGTGGGATGCTTTGCAGACAGTTCAGCAGACATGTGGCGAAGACAGATATGAAACATTAAGTTATTCGAACATACCGTCAGGAATTTTGTCAGAGATGCTTAGATATAGGTGCATTCAAACAGACAAGTCGTTGGGTAGAAGAATTCCGTACTACCAAAGAGGGATATGAATGGTATGCAGGTGACGGAAGCCGTAACAACGAATATCGTAAATTTAATATTTTAACTATCGACTGGATATTATTTGGAATAACAAAGTTTTGATAACTTAGGCTTTAAAGGTCTAACCACACGGTCTTGTGATAAAAGAACGGCATTTTAACTTAAGAGGAAGACGAATGTTGTGGTAAATTGTGCCCATAAAGATGTTATGACGGTAACTAATCGCGATGTTTACCGTTTCGATGGCGGTTAATTTCCACCAAACCCAAATTACAACTCTTCCATTAGATTAACCCGTATCGTGCTACCGTCTTTGTTGTTCCTATACTCTTTTAAAAGTCTAGAGTGTTAAACGTTTATCGCAAACGTTAAATAAGAGACCTTTGAAGATTTAGAAATGCATTTACAAAGCCTTTTTGTTTCAGTTTATAAAAGGTAAGTTTTGAAAGGCAGCGAGGCATGTGATTTCCAGGAACTTCATTAGAGGGGCTCAAGGTTTGATTGATCGCTGTCCTGGGGAGGGGTCTAAGGGGAGGGAGGTCCACCCTTTGGAAAATGTTTGCTTTTGGAAGAGGGTCGAGATGCAAAGTGGTGCTATATTTGACATATTTTGAAGCATTTTCTTTTTTGCCTGAACTTTTTTTCACGCATGACGGGCAATGGCGGAGCGCCCGATGACTCCCCCTGGATCCACCACTGGTGACAAGTCCAAGTCCAAGTCCAAGTCCAAGTGTTCTGGTGGGGGTAGTTGTCCGAGGGGTAGTTGTCGCGGTTGGGAACTGTCCCGGTGGGAATTTCCTGGTTGAAATTAATCCAAGGAGATACTCATTGGGTAATACGGGTGGGGATTGTCTGGGGGATATCCGGGAACCAGATACACTGCCTAATCCGTCAAGAAATAATGAATAAAAAAGCAATGGTGTAGGATGGAGCCCATTTGACAAAATTCGAATTGAAGTTTAAGAACATTGCGCACAGTATGTCGGTATGTGTAGAGCTGGTAGAATCGTGGGGTTATGAAGGGGTATAAGGGGGGGGGGGAATGGTGAGGTACCAAACTTTCATAAAAAATACAAAAACTAGGAATTATTTGTTGAAGATACTTCCAAAATGTCCCGGAACATCATTTCAATAAGACAACCAAACTTTTATTTTACTTTTCCAACTTCATCTTTGTGGGACGAAGTTTGTGGTTCTTTTAAGTATATAGTTGTATAGGTTCGAACTATCAGGGGGTATTTATGTCAAGTTCTAAATCTAGTTAGATGAGGTTTTACGGCTCAGTTTCTAACAAAATGGTTTAAGTCGAGCCGGCCACGGCCTTTTTTCAGTTGTGGCTCACTGGCTTGTTTTCCCTACTCCATTGCTTAAATGAAGAGTGTTGGTACTACTGCGGGTTGACCATTCTACAAACTGTTCGATCCCACTGAGGCTTTTTTACTCCACAAAAGTTTGCATTTTGTATTATTATCACTTATTAGTGGGAGCAAGTATAACGATCACAACATAACGCGGTCATTTAGCGGCGTCCCACCCACGCCCCCAAAGCCTGCCACCCTCGGTATAGATTCTGATTCGATTGGTGGTAATTTATCACAATTTACCAGGCAAAGGGTTCGTCTATTTAAAGGTGGTTGAAGTGCGGTCTAATGCCTTTTTCGTGTGACCCGTCTCTTGAAACTCTTGTTAGGTCAGTCAACATAGCTCTGACAACATACAAAGTTTTTAAAGTTCCCTTTTAAAAGGACAAAATTTGAGAAACTTCATCAGCAATTCTATCAGAAAAGCTTTTAATAGCATACGAGCTGTGCCTAATTCACAATGGTTGTAACAAATAACAGTAGCAAACGATGCTCTTTTTCGTCTGCGGTCAAGGACTAACGGCCAAATGCTTTTGTCACTGCCCTAGACGTGCGTCTAGGTTCCCAAGTGGGTCTGGACGTGGACTAAAATGGTCCGCCAAAGATTGGAGAAGTCTAAAATTTAGAAAACAAAACAGACTACTTAATCACAGTTCTGGCTATCACGATTACTATAAAGAAAAATCTCAAATAAAAGCGAGCTCTGTAAAAACCATGTCAGAACCCTTGGCACAGTGTTTGAGAAATCAATATAATATATACTATTAGCTTGGATCGAGTCTACGACCCGGCCTTGTTAACCGTACATGATAGAAATGGTAAGAATATTTATTTTGAATATCCCATCTGGCAGACTGGTGAATGTTCTAAAAACAACAAACCAAGTTTCCGAACACCGACGAATTCACTTCTGGGCAAACTCATTGGAAAATACAAAAAGTGCTCTGTCTACTCAAATTTAAAAGGGTAGAAACATTTAAACATTAAACGATTTTACGATCATCCTGCAGCTTTTGTTTTTAATCTCCTTGTATAATCTTATGATTTGCATAATGTGTACAAATATTTCTATACAGGACTAGTATGAAACCTTATATTTATCGTTCTCGAAATCAGGGAATAAAATGACACTGAGCCGACAGACTGGACTTCCTGAAAAAGTGAGTTTAGTTTACTGGGTATAGAGCCTTTACATGATCAGTGGTAACGCCCGTCACCATGTTTTGTAATTTCAACAATTTCAAATGAACGACTTCCTATCATGGTGGCAATACACTCAAATGACAGTGGCGAAAAGGAAATAACACTACCGAGTCCTTCCGCTCGTTTTGAACCTAGTCACAACTTGTTAGTCGCCCAGACAACTAGCAACAGGTCAATCATTTAGAAAAATGTTAGACTGTAGACTGGTAGAGGAAGCGCTTAGTCTATACATATTCTTGTGCTCAAATTTTCATGACATTACGAGTTCTTTAAATTAATTTTTAACGTTACACACAAGTTTCAAAATCAATCATTTTGAATACTATAGAGGAGACGAATAGATGACAAGTTGACAAGATAGTCGGAATTTCAATGTATGCTTGAACAAGCTGCATGATTCCATGCATGCATCCCAAATATGAGAACGAGTACAATGTATATTACAATGAATGTCATGTGTTCTCTGGTTGACCTACCGCCACATCCATGTATCCATTCTAGACATTTTTTCTTTGCAATACATTTACATAAGCCTAGACACTGTCTTACCTCCATTGCTTAAAGGCAGACTCTCATCATCGCAACTATATTTTGGTTGGGGGATGTCAATATTCTCAGTTGGTGACTGCTCCCTGATTGACATCCAGTTCAAAATATGCAGAGAAGCTCACATTTCACACAATGCAGAGAGAGAAAGAGAGTGTTCTGACTACATATTAGATTCTTATGCTCATCAGAAAACACTAGGATTGTGTCTGCACAAGGAGCTACTAGCCGTTTTATCGGGAGGGGTAAGATGTAACTTATTTGAAAGAATTGGAACTGTCTAAGGTGACGAAATTTGCCATCTAAGGGGTGGCGGTTTATTGGGCACTGAAAGGAGGGGGTGGGCGACTTGACAACGAGTCGTTGTAAAAGATTACGTGTAAGTATAGACTTGCACGATCACGTAAACGGGTACATTTTCGTATATCATGCGAGCACATACCCGTGTATTATATGTGTATATCTGTCCGTGCATGTATGTGAGGTTTCCTAGCATGTACGACTGGGGGCGAAGGACGCCATGAAGAGCATTTATGAAATCATCAATTGATACAAAGTCGTACTCACACAGAGACCACATATCAGTACAAATCTCACGTCCGCTGACTTACTATTGGAGGATGGGGATTACCATTATTCCGCCCCTCACCCGAAAAATATTGGTACCACCTTCCATTGCTTACTGCCCTTGATTACCCTGCTACGATGGTAAGGGTCCTCACAACTGACAGAGAAACGAAAACCAGAGAGCCAAAAGACTTAGAGATTCCTTGTCATATGATTTATTATAACAAACATGAATCACCCACATGACAAGCATGAGATCCCTCACAATTATCCTACTTAAGATATCATGTTAAAAAGGTAAAAACCTTTTGAAATCTTGTGACCCAAAATGACATTTCACCTCCACTTAAAACAATAAGGTTCACCTACCCTGTATGGCCATGTACATGATTGAACAATACACATGTCAAATATGAGGTCCCTTACAGTTATCCTCCTTAAAGCATCCTGTTTACAAAATGACCTTTGACCACCACAAAAGCTGATAGAAATCATCTACTCAACATGGGCAATCCACATGCAAAGTATAAGAACCCTCACAGTTATCCATCTTGAGATTTTGTTTTCAAGGTTTGGACCTTTTGACCTCTGTGAACCCAAATGACTTTTGACCTCCAAGAAAAAACAATAGGGATCATCTCCTTAATATGGGCAATCTACATGCAAGTATTACATACCTCACAATTACCCTTCTTGAGATAGTGTGTTTACAAGGTTTTGACTGTTTGACCTCCGGTGACCCCAAATGACCTTTGACCTCCACCAAAAGCAATAGGGAACATCTACATAATATGGGCAATCCACATGCTTAGTATGAGATCCCTCACACTTACCATTCTTGAGATATAGTGTTAACAAGGTTTTGATCGCTTGACCCCTGGTGACCCCCAATGTCCTTTGACCTCCACCAAAAACAATAGGGATCATCTGCTCAATATTGGCAATCTACATGCTAAGCATATGAGATCCCTCACACTTACCATTCTTGCGATATAGTGTTTACAAGGTTTTGACCGTTTGACCTTTGGTGATCCCAAATGACCTTTGACCTCCACCAAAAACATATTTACTCAACATGGACAATCCACATGCTGAGTATGAGATCCGTCAAACTTACTCTTCTTGAGATATAGTGTTTAAAAGGTTTCGATCGTTCGACCTCTGGTGACCCCAATGACCTTTGACATCCACCAAAACAATAGGGATCATCTACGCAATACTGGCCATGCACATGATAAGTATGAGATCCCTCACATTTATTCTTCTGGAGATATCGTGTTTACAAGCAATTTCTAAGGTTTTTATTAGTTGACCTTTGGTGACCCAAATGATCTTTGACCTCCACTAAAAATGATAGGGATCATTTACTTAATATGGGCAATCCACATGCTACGTATGAGATCCCTCACACTTACCCTTCTTGAGATACCGTGTTTACAAGATTTTGAACTTTTGACCTCTGGTGACCCCAAATGACCTTTGACCTCCACCAAAAACAAAAGGGATCATCTACTCAATATGGGTAGTCTACATGCCAAGTATGAGATCCCTCAAAGTTACCCTTCTTGAGATATCGTGTTTACAAGCAAAGAGTCACATACAAACACATACACACACGACATCACCATCGCATAGATTCCTTGCGCCTTCGGTAAGGAATCAGTAAAGGTGTCGACGGCAATCAAGACACCACTAAGTTACCGCTTACATGGTAACAGAAAGGTCACAAAAAGCTGGGCCACACCGCCAAGAATTTTTCAAACATGGATGAGCTTGTCATTCACGATTCACCTAGGACCTTACCATATTGCTGTGAAGTCTTACAGACTGTACACAGGATTTGAGAAAATAAGACCTATCAACCTCTGTTTCCAAGGGAAATAAAGAAGGAATTTTGGGTACAGGTAAAGCCCAAGAGACAAATATAGACACTAGCAGAAATATTAGTATTGTTCCGTACGATGTGCAACGCCAGAAATTCGAAATAGAGCTTGGAACGACCCCCCTCCCTCACACACACCTTTTAGATTCGTCCGTGTGGTATTAATCCGAATTAAGTGTAATGTAAGCCTAATTCTGACTCGCAACTTGCCACTTGCTGGTTTCGAAACGGTGCACGGGTTCGTTTACAGGTCTAATATTTCTTAACAGTTATTGCAAAAAGGGAAAAGAGTAAAATGAAAGGTTAAACTAGAAAGCCAAAAGGCTTAGTGATTCCTTGCCATATGATATATTGTACCAAGATTAAGTCATTCACATGACAAGCATGCGATCCCACACAGTTATCCTACTTCAGACATCATGTTAGTAATTCGAAAACTTAGGAAACCTGGTGACCTAAAATGATTTTTCTCCTCCCCTTAAAACAAAAGCTAAATGGGCATGCTGGTTCCATGCTGAATGAAATGAATCTCAGCCATGAGCATACCA
>WURT03552719.1:0-21055 GCA_009936505.3 Holothuria glaberrima | reverse complement strand
GGCCATTGAAATAACGTTGATTATATCTTGAGGACATTGGGGGGAAATATATGCTTATGTATTTTATTATTTTTTTTTCGCCTTAAGGAAGGAAGATATAAAGACTATCGCCTTAAGGGGGGAATTAGCGTGTATATATACATATATATATATATATATGTATATATATATATGTGTGTGTGTGTGAACATAAATGCAGGTAAATACAAGCTTACTGTATGGATTGACTGACATGTAATATTATGGCTTTAGTAGTTGATTCAGTAGTAGCAAATAGCATGTTAGTATACATCATCAGTAGTACAGTCATAATAACTTATTCAAAGTTTTCTTCCCAGCACACACTTATTGTACTAAAGTCCACAAAATGGCAATCTTGGTCTTGAAAGAGCCTGAAATTTAATTATCTCTATAGTGTAGTAAGTAACCATAGTTATTATATGAGAGAAGATGGTGCAAGGTTGTAATCAATTCATATGAATCAAGACAAGATTAGGTAAGTGCATGAATTGTATGTCATAGAACTTTTAATACAATTACAGTACTTGGGAATGTTGTGATGTCAGGCTGCTGTGTAGTGTGTAGAATCATATGTACATTTTATACATACTACTTTGTACTATAGTCTCTTGGCATCTCACTTTCTTCTTGCTTGCACATCATCATGAAATTTGTTAATCATAAATATAGCAAGATTTAGAGAATTGCAAGCCATGCTTTGAAGATTTATAACTTTTATAAGTAAAGTTTGTATAACTGAATCCATATTACAGAATACTCTCTTTTGGTTACCAAATAGGTGCTTCCTTTTTTTTTCATTCTGTCAGGTTTCGTGTCAACAAAAGAATCTTTGTGGTCGGTTTTGGTCTTTATGGTTCTATTCATGGACCTGCAGATTATAGTGTCAAGATTGAGATCATTCATGCTGATTCTGATGAGATTCTTGGTCAGAATGACACTGCATTTAGTTGTAATGGTTCTGACTCAACATTCAGGGTCATGTTCAAGAACCCTGTCGAAATCCAGCCGTCTATGGATTACATTGCAAGTGCAACATTGAAGGTTAGTTTATGTGAAAGAGTACTTTTTCGTATGGAAGTTGAGTGCTTTGTTCTTTTTCATGTTCAGATGGGAGGGGTATGGTATGGAGGAGGATGGGAGAGGAGGAAAAGAAAAAAAGAAATTTAGTGATGAGAAGTTAGCTGTTTTTGATGCTGCCCCTATGTCAAGAAAAAATGACACATCCCAAATTTGTCTTGAAAGAATAGTTTGGTGCCCAAACTTGCAAAGCAGTTGAGGAACTTTCCAAAGCCCAGCTTTAGCATGCTGAATACTGTGTGACTGTACATGCCAACTCTATCTGACTGCTGAGACCTCGTATGAATCATCCAGGTATGATTTTAAGTTGTGTGACAGACCCCACACATTGTTCCACTGATACACCCTTGTTGATGAGTTTTAACTACGGAATTTGTGAACCCTCTCCATGGTATAGTGATCAATATCTGATAACTGATCATGCTAAATACACCCAAATTATTATGGGAATTAGCAGTATAAACAATAGCGTGACATCAGTACTCCATTGTTTATACTCCCAGTTCCCATTATTCTTTGGGGACATGTAACATTGATAAAAGTCTGCATTTAGTCAAGTAAGGTAAACGTGTCTTCTTGTTTTCTTGACAGGGTTTGTAGTTTCTTGAAAAGTCTTTGAATTGTCTGTGAATTTCAGTTATAAGCAGAGCAGACCTTGAAAAGTCTTTGAATTTGGTTCTTACTGTTTCATGTGTAAAGTGCCTGTTATTTCAGCTATAAGCAGAGCAGACCTTGAAAAGTCTTTGAATTTGATTCTTATTGTTTCATGTGTAAAGTGCCTGTTATGGATACAAAATCTCTCCTTAATTTTTCAAAAGTATCGGCCGTCTGTACATTCTCAGCTTTTCAGTTTCATGGACATCAAGTACACAAATAGGCTATCTATGATAATGCACGCCTTTGGTTGCTTTCAACGTTTCCAGCTTCCTGGCAAAAAATCACGCTACCCGGGGCCCTGTAATTTATGCCAAAGATCATGTACAAGGCACCGAAAGTGCTAGATACCCGACAAAGATCTGTATGTACAGCAGTGTTTGCAAATTGCCGAGCACTATTCCTGCTTCCGGCTTCAATCCTGCAAAGTTTAAATGTCTAAGAGGGAAATTCACGCATCCGTTTACTTGCCAATGTGTTCAGGTGAAACTCTTGCATAATGAGTTCTTTTTTCACTTAGTATGCAGTCTACCAATTGTATACACTCAGCGGTGTTGTTGCAGGACACAGGATTTCACAGAAATGAAAGTCTCATGATTGTGAAATAAAAAATCAAGGAACCCAAAAATCGGTTCCCATGGTTTTGTAACTTTCTTACTAAGGCTGGGCACAAGTACTCACTGCTAAGCCTTTGCAAAAATTCTGCAACACTCAAATCAAACTCTCCTTAACATGAATGTGAAGGATATTTTAGTCCTAACATTACCGAATTAAAATTACAGATTATTCCGTATGCCCACATTAAGTTCACCTCGCATATATCACTATCACACACTAGCTCTGCTGCACATAGAGCACCCTAGTTCCAAGCCATACATGAAACTGTAACTGCCTGTCCCTCAGTGTTACTTTGAAACACGAGACTAGACTAGGCTGGATAAAGTTCCATATGTTAACCTGTTAGGATAGCATAGCAGCCAAAGCAAGTAACTCCGAAGGAAAAAGTATCGTACAGGAAAATTATGCAAGAAAAGATTTCAAAAATATTAAGCAGGGCTTGTTTAGAGTATTTTACACATGCGATGGAACTATTTTATGAAATGAATGCCATCTAGATAATTTTGGATGGCATTCAGTTTTACGTTTGAGTTGGCTACCCTTAGAATGTAAGATTGAAACACAAACACAGTAATGTGTAGTTAGTATAGTATCTTGAATAGAAATCTTAAAGGACTCGGAGAAATCATAGGCACAGATTTTGGACAACATTCTCAGGGTTAAAGAAGCTTAGAAATTGTTTAATATCATCGTAGCATTATCATAACAGATACTACATGAATGATGGTAACCTTGCTCTGTTTTGTTACTTCTATCAGGTTTACAGGGCGAATGATTTGGGCTATGAGGGGGGGGGGGGTTGTAAAGTCAAACTCTGCGGCTGAAATACAGCAAGTAACGTGCCTGCAGCCTTCATGTTTCATGGCTAGTTTATTTCTTAGCGATGGGTAGAACCATTGGAACGAATTGTTTCTTTCGCTCACAGCCATCTAATACAACCAAACAAACGGATGTACAGGTTAGTTTACATATTCCCAATAGACCTTATGTTTTAATATGCAGATGATGTCACAGGGCAGAAAGTGCTCCCTCAATTGGAGGAAAAGGGCTTGTCATTGCATTATGATTGTAAGTGATACCAACAAATGCAGACGGCTGATTTGTCACCCAGTTGTATACGTGTATAAGTCTGTGAGATCTATGCTGTTCGTGCAAGTGTGCTTTATTGCTTTCCTCCAAACTGAAGGTCTATATGGGTCTTTGTAAACCAGCTTCATTGTACATAGTGTATAGCGCTCTAGCAAAAAGTCAGCTTGGTGTGGCGCCGCTTACTTTTTTTCTATAGCGAAGGAAAAATCAATTTGTCACAAAAATTTTAAATTTGTTTCAAAATCATGGTTAGGGATAGGAATAGGGTAAGGGCTACGGGGAAAAGGGATATTTGACCTGTTCTTGCATAATCCGGTGTGGCCTATTTCCAAGAAGCTGATTCATCCATTGGCATGAATCTTCCTTCGCCATCCTACGAAAAAAATTTGTGCATGGCGCACCGTACTGTGTACAAAGGTACATCATTGAAATTAGCGCATGCAATGCCCATAGGCTGCCCATCCTAACCTTATGGCCCTTATATCTTGTACAACGATAACATTACAACAATTATAAGGGCAAAGGAGTGCTTTAAGTCCCATAAGATGGATGCCCTGTGAAAAGCAGACCCAAAACAAAACCCAAACCACACCAAAAACCCATAGAAAAAAACACATACCACAGTCAGATTCTGTAGTCACAATAAAACTTGTCAATGCTTGCCTTGAAGCAATTGACTGAAGTTAGGACTAAAATACTGTGATTCATTGTCACATGTTACAGAATATTAGTTACTCAGTCAAAAATAAAATACATGATTGAACTATCTAATAAACTATGAAATGCTTTTCATGTAAAGGTGAATTAGGCATATTAAATTGAAAACTTTTTTATTCACGTCTATATTATGCAGACTTAGGTTGTGTATGCACTACGACTTGGTTTGCGTAATGTAGATTTGGTCATGGAATTTTACCAAACAGTCTGTGAAAAGTCTGTGAAAAGTCTTTGAATTCATTTGACCCTTTTTGCTATGAACCCTGCTTAATTATGGCAGATGTGGCTTAAAGGGAAGTTTTGCATTTTCAATGCAGCAACATGGCATACAACAAATGTAGCTATAATCACTATTAGACCATTCAGTCTCACCAGTAAACTCAAGTGATACCTTTATCTCCTCAAAATGTTACACATTACAAGAGTTACAGATGTTGCATCATTTGAAAGTTTGAGCTTACAAATTATTCTTGAGTACAAATACTGTAACTGAATTTCTTTCTGTGAGAACCTTATTTCTTGAAATTAATACTACTATCCTGCCTCGTTCTGAATTACTTGTCATTCTGTATCTATATATATATAAAATGGTTTTAAAGAAATTTTCTGTATCTACAAATGCAATGTATTTCTCTGTAAAACTGCCTTAAACTGTCGGTCTTGGTCATTAATGCACACACACACTACATGATTTCATGATTTTGTTACCTGGTATCTTTAATATTTGATAAAAATACAACAGATCTCATTAACTTACATTGATTTGCAAAGTTCAAGTGATCATTAGGTCCCTCACTGGAGAACATTATCATTAATTTATGTGACCTACAGTGTCTTTAAATAATCATTTTCTTTATAAAAGAGTGACAGAAAGTTGTAAATAGTAATTCTTAAAAGTTAGTGGGTGACTCTAGCTTTGCTTATCTTGTGCTTCATCTGTGTGTTTGTCATAATGACAGACTTGGGGACTAAAGTTCAAAGCAGTAATTTCTGAACATGACCAAGCCCTAAAGCATGGAACTCTCCTGCAGTTTACTGAGATTTCCATTCCTTAAGTTTTTTTAAATGAAAGTTATTAGTTCTTCATCTCCTCACATTTATTTTTCTTTCCACTTTCAGGGTCCAGATTCTCACTATGGTACACAAGGAGTGAGGAGTGTTGTTCATGAATCAGTCTCAAGCGAGACAGTCATTTTCAACTTTTCCTTAGCAGTGGGCAATAACAATGGTACATCAGTGGAGGATGGACAGATTCCAGAATTGATATTTTATACCTGAGGTGGCATATTGGTATTTTGTTTTCTATTTATTGTTCAACAACAAGATGTTTCAATTTATCCCATTTTTGGTGCATTGATGAATAGGCAAAAGATTTTTGGTGTAGTGGTATTGTTTTTCAATATCACACTTGTCACTACACCAAGCATGTGTTTTGTCTTTTCTTCAGTACTCCAAAGAGTGGACAAAGTGTAGAAGTTATTGAGAAATTTACTTCAGGTATATCTTGCTTGTTAAATGTTCCACTGTCTCAGCTCAGTCTAGACTAGTGATCCAAATAGCACTTGGGTATTGAAGATATGTAGTAAAAGAGAAAAGTTCTTTGGTAAGCTATTTGATAGAGGGCTCTATAGAAAAAGTAAAGAACACATTTTTTTTTTTGAAGGAGGACTCTATAGAAAAAGTAGGGAACACATTTTTTATAAAAGAATATGAATCTACCTTGTGCTGTTTCAAGTTTCTCGGACAAAATCAGTTGTATTTACTAGCATTTCACTTGGATATTGGTGTATAGACTTCGTCTAAGAGACTGCATTGTTGAAGAATGTGGTGGTATGATGGGCATAGTTCTTTCATTAGGAAAAAGACTGATGTGATTTGCAATTTGACTGCTTCCACACACTATGAGGAAATTTTGAGGAACAAGTGCAGGATGAAAACAATAAATTGAAAATGAGATATTTCCCTCTGTCTATTTTGAAAAAGTTGGAGTAGAAGAGAATTGAGTGAGATGTGCTTGAGGAGAAAGTTGACTTGATTTCATTAGTTTGGTTCATTATAGATGTATTTGGTGTATTTACCTTATTGGCACTAAACATGGACTAGTTTAGCTCATAGATTTTGTAACTGAAATTTTTGTGGTTTTAATTACAGTGATTGCTGACCTGCATGTATTAAGAATGTATAAATTTATTCAGTGCAAACAAAGACAATGAAAAATGCTTAACATTTGAATTGAATTTCCCATTTTTGTTACAGTTCTGTGTAGAAAACAAAAAATTGCAAGTACTCTCTATGCTGGCACCATTTGCGTCAAATTTCAGAAACTTTCCATTGTGTAGACATTGCTGATTGTTTTGGGATTATTCATAAAATTGAGCCAATATTTTAGTGTCAAATACACAGGGGTGGTAGCTTGTATTGAGAAGTAATACTCATGTCCAATTTAAATGT
Source organism: Holothuria glaberrima (assembly GCA_009936505.3). Classification (NCBI taxonomy): domain Eukaryota; kingdom Metazoa; phylum Echinodermata; class Holothuroidea; order Aspidochirotida; family Holothuriidae; genus Holothuria; species Holothuria glaberrima. The sequence continues at coordinate 14,428 of WURT03552719.1, read as the reverse complement.
ATTTGCTGACTGCACACGTCTGTGGGTGTGGTGTATGTGTGTGCCTATGCTTGCATGTGCTATCATATGTCTTTTCCTGCCCTCTTATATAGCTAATGCATAAATTGACCAACCCCTTACCAGCCTACCCTCTGTGAACTTTCCCATTGAGTTAAAATGTCAGTGATGAAAAGTCTAACTCATTTCTTATTGTGGAGCATGTGCTGGTAGTAAATATGCCCACCGCTTGCCGAAAACCTTTACAGCCCGAGTTTACGATCCCCTAAGGGCCCCTGAAAGCAATGAAATAAGCCACTTCATAGTTACAGGTGCACATGCTCAAAATGAAAACATGTACAATGTATAAACAAGACAGTTGCTCATAGTGTTAGTTTTACCATCTTCACTCAAACTCTTGAAACTCTTCGAAAACTGAACCAATTCCCTCCATTTTTGGATGATTTTATTGTTCTATGTATAGGGGTAATATTTGTGATGTTTCATGTTACTAGGATGAGCAGTTTCCTTAGGTGAGCTTTCAAAAACCTTCTTAACCCTTTCACAGCCAGCCTCAATCTTCCTATTTTGCCCTTCTCAGCCAGCCAGCTGAACACTGTTCTTGACAATATTTGCAGTGTAACATAACTTTTTACCTTAACTAAATTCAAAGTTGGTCTGAACATGAAAATCGTAGAATGTACATTCCTCTACCAGTTACTGTTGTTTAAAATGCAATTCAGTCAAACAAATTCAAAATGGCCGCCGATTGCCTAAATTCGTGGAACTGGTCCCTGTACTGATGTATGATCTTCATCTACCCCGAGATCGCAAATTTTGCAATGTAAAAGTATCCAGACAATTGACAGAGCCCCAATTACAGTTGAGAATGTTCGAGGACATACCATAGGAATCAATTTGACCGTCTTTTTTCTTCGGGGCCACCTTCAGAATTTCCTACGCTGATTAAAATATAAGCACTGCTTATTCTGACTTATCTAAGGAGGCTGCTGTTTGCTCTATATATCATTACTTGTTCAAGTTATGAAAAAAATTCCAATAGCGCCACCCACACAAGTTATGCGTAGAAACTATTCAGAAGGTCACACTGACTTCTGGGAGTAGTCTTATACCTTCTTTAGTCCTTTTAAGCGTGGTAGGTTGGATACGTAATAGTACCTAAGTGGCTGTTAACGTTACATTAACTTGATACGTACTATTACGTATCTGGCTGCGAAAGGGTTAAACACTTTTGGTATAGTATGTATCTGTGTTTGTACCCCTTTGACCTTTGACATATTATTATCAGAACATTATAATATCATTAACTCTTACTGTGAACTGGTTTATTTGAGGTGCTTTCTTGTGATATATGGGTTGTTTAGTGCGTGATTTGAGAGGAAACTTCGGGAAGCTTCTTTTCTAATTTTTGCCTTATGAACATCAGAGTGTGAAATCTGGTAAGCCAAAATCTATTATAAGTGAGAATCATGAACTGAAGATATTGACCCCAAATTTATCATAGTTGCTCTCTGTTTACCTTATCTATGTACAAAAACTGGTTACTGTAAGAGTTTCTCCCATTTTGAGGAAAGCTTTTCCCAAAATGTTTTTCATTGTGTAATCTTACAGGATGTTTTGGGAAATGGAATAGTGGTTGTGAGGTCTTCATGTTGTGGGCCTGTTAATTTTGTTTTGGCTTATGGTAGCACACCATTAAATATTGCCACATTTTGACTTACACATTAAATCAGGTCAGTTTTAGCCCCCTAGATCCTTGTAGTTCTCCACCTGGACATGTCACCCCACGGGTTAAAGCTCATAGTATGGTCTCTTACTGTATATGGCACTTTCTACTTTCCATACAATGACCATTGAGACTTTGAGCTAGAGGGACTTGCATAATAGGCACATGTTTCTAGCCCAGGTCACCACTCAAAGGTGGCACTTCACAGATTTGAGAAATGTAATCAAGCAAAAATGGCAATGAACTGGTCAAACAGCTTTTAATTTTGCACAGTCTGGATATTTGGTCATTCCCTACAACAAATAAATCAAAAGTCACTTCTCATACAGAAAGTTACAAAGTCAAAAACAAACTCCCAAATTTTTTAAGGGATTAAATTTGTAAGTCAATAATTTTCTGTGTACCAGAAGCTCAAATTAGTGGGCTACCATACATGAAATTGATATTAAAATTTAAGTGCACTAACCATTGAAAAGGTTTGCTTATACTAGTGATGTTTGTCTTCATGTATTTTGCTACACATTATATGGGCCATATGATCTGGTGGTGTAATTTGTGCACGACTCAGTGATATCAGAAAACATCATTAAACCTTCTCAAAGAGTGTTTTCAAAGTTCAGATCATATGAGCAGTGATGTATTACCACAATTAATGAGTGCATGTCAGTGCATTTTTTGTTACAACCTTCAGACTTTTAGTCATAGGCAGCCCAGCCATTGTGGCAGAATCTTTTGGAATTCTAGTGGAACATCATATTGGTCATTTCTAATGACTTAACATTTATGTAAGTTTTTTAACCAAAGCACACACACCAGTGTGTTTCTCCCCACTAATGTTTATGATACTGGGTAATAAGTGCCATTGAATGGCTGTTGTGCTACTCACTAGTAGAAGGAATTGTACCTGAAAATGTGGAAATGATGGAAAATTTCAGCTGCTTCACACTGGAAATTCCATGCACAGTCAGGACAAGAAGCTGAAATTAAATGTTGTAACAAGTACAGAAAATGTGTTTATTCATTGTTCGAAAGGTAAATACTTCAGCTGCAAGGATCAAAGTCAGTTTGCTTATAAATGTAACTTGTAATAAACAAGCATTGACGTATGTTTTACATTATTTTCAATTTTTGTTGCCATTTTAGAGTAACCTGTGAGCATTCCTTAAGAATGGTGTGCTCACAAAAAGTAATAAGGTTATACCAATTAGATTCTTTGCAAAACAATAAAAACAGTGAGCCAAAACAAGACAATATCTCCTAGTATGCTTAATATAAAAGTGACATCTTTATGTTCAAAGTGGATGTCAAAAAAGGAAATTATGGAATTACGTGGGGATGTACTGTAGATGAATCCTTGGCCAGCCAGTGGCTCTCATAGGAGACTGAGAAAAGGGAGTAGAGAGGGGTTTATATTTGGGAGGGCTATTGCTTGTTGTATATCCTAAAATAGCTTTGGAAATTTAGGAGGACTATTGTTTGTTGCATATCCTAAAATAGCTTTGGAAATTTAGGAGGAGTATTATTCTCTTGTCTAGCTATGAGCTGGCTCATAGTCAAGTTGTAGATTTTGATTGGTTGTCCTGACCAGTTTCTTAAAAGGAGTCCCCCCAAGTTTATTTTCAAAAATCTGCTAAATCTTACAGATCTCTCCTTACTCAACTCGCAAATATTTCTTAAGTTTCTGTGTAAAACATTGAATATTGAAGGTAAACCAATATTGTTCTGCATCAATTCAACAAATAAGTAACACAAATATTGTCACATGATTGAAAGGAGCCATTTCTGAGTTAGGATGATGGGGTACACTAATTCAAATGGGGGGGGGGAGACTGCATTTTCCCTTTAAAATGAAGAGGTTTCGATTGTAAGAATGTCAAGTATGAGTAGCATATGCATCTTTTCAGTGCCACTGACATGAAAGTCAGTGTCAGTCCATTGCCCTTGCAAAAGGCAATAATAAAAGTTCAGCACTTGAGGATTATGCTGTAAAACCTTGATAGATGGACATGGCTGATTGATTGTAATATAGCTTATATGAAACAAGCCAAATATAGGTATTGGTTGATAGCATATGTGAACACAATTCAGAAGTGGAATGGAAGGTGTTTGCCCTGAAATCAACTTCAATCATTACTCAGGAGGATGCTGGTATATGACATCTTTAAAGCAGTTATAAAGCATCTGCCTCTTAATGTGGTATAATTGTACAGTTGTAGTTACATAAATGTATTAAACAGAAGGACCTACTGTATGAACAGCTTGAATTGCATGAAATGGCCGGCTCGACTTTAACCAGTTGGTTAGAAACTGGGCCGTAAAACGTCATCTAACTCTAACTCTGCATGAAATGGCATTAGTTTGCAAAAGTTCACCTAAAATCACCTACTTTTAAATTAATTTTTGGCAGTTGCATTTAATTGGTATTGCAAGCACACTTAAACCTGAAACTTTTCCATTTACCATAAATCAACTTTCAGTTGTCATGTGTATCTATGTCCTTTGCCTAGCAGAGAGTGTATAAAAAATAAAAGCAAGTTAAAACTGTATGTTTGCTACATTTTAACTTTGCTTGTTGTTTGTTGTTTTATTCTTTTAGTTCAAGGTCTTATCCAAATCTCAGGCAGTACAGTCTTAAGCTTTGTAATTAGGAACCACAGGATGTCTACAAAGCGGTGTAAAAGGGAAATAGTGCGTTTGTCAGACTTTTCATTGAATCCCTTTTTACAAAGGATCGGGTCCCATTCGATGAAAGAGACTCGATACGGAAAAAAAATTCTACCCGGTAAGCACTAATTAATAAGTAATCCTTTCTGTAACAACTGACAAATTTGTTCACCCAAGCAATTATGCCTGCAAAACCACACCTTTGTCATCCCTGATTTTAAATCCACCAATCAAATCATTTTACCATGTTACGTCGAACAATAACAAACGCCTTCTACAGTATTTACAAAACTTAACATACAAACTACTGAGAAAATTATTATTACACTATGTTTGTACTGAACCAGAGAGTTACTATTGGACACCCTGATTGAACTTCAGTTAGTATACCGTACTAGGGGGTCTTATCACCTTCCTCATATACTATACACATAGTATTATTTAAACTGTAATTCAAATTGCAGACTTTGGGCCTTAATAGCAGGTTGCTTTGCTTTCAAAAGAACAGGATATAAAAGAGATCATTGGTGCAGGGAGTTGCTAGAAAGAAAAGTCCCTGGTTGGTGCTTCAGCAACTGCTACTATTGGTTTAGGCCCTAGTAGAAAGCAAATATTTTACGAACCTTTGAAGCCACCCATCAAAAATTTTTAGATAAAATTCCACGTTCAAAGGTCCTGTAAAGACATAACATGCATGTGAGACATGAATGGCATGGTGTACCAAGGAGATGGCACTACTGTCCCTGGGTGGGTTGCAATATCCCACAGTACAGCACAGGACAATACAGACACTGTGGTGGTAATTAGTTGTGAGCATAGGGCCGTGGGAAGTGCAGAAAGTGACGTCAACACATATTGTGTAATGAGTGAACATATGACCTGACATAACCACTTTTCCTAAATGGACATGCAGCAGTAAGAACGTTGTATGTGGATGAGGCTAATCCTTCGATAATGAGCTGGATCGGTGAGGAAATTGTTGCCTCTTTCTGTCCATTTTTTGTGAGATTTTAGTGTTGATCTGCTGCAAGTTATTTGTGATTCATGCTCAGAAAGGGGAAATTGACAGCAATGCGATTACATTCATTTCACTTTATGACGTTTTTCCAACTGCAATATTTCACTTTACGTATATCAAAAAGTGAAGGTTAAGTCTGCAAAACAAAAAGAAAGGGAAAAAAAAGGAGCACCTAAAATAAATGATACATTGCTTACTCACGAGGTAACAATATATTGTATGATTTTGGTTGGTCAGTCCCTCATTAAAAAGTGGGGGTGAGGTGGGGTAGGGGTGGGGGAGGTGTATGTATACCTTCTATCTCTCTTGATAGTGATGCTTGATTATTAAATACACAAAGAAGCAGTGATGACAGAGAAGACAATTTCTACAGATTAAGAATATATTTGAAACTCAAATATGAAATGGGTCTCATATTGTCTTTAAAAATTATCTAAATTTTTAATCAGAAAAAAAGTGACAGCACATGATACTTGAAGCAAAATGGCATTTTTTATTTTTTTATTTTTTTGTTCATAAGATTTTTAAGGGTTAAAACAAAAGGGTTGCATTCCAAGTTCACACAATCATTTCAAAATTTACAACTACTTGAGAATAGTGAATTAAGCATGCAGCTTGCAGTAAGTCCAAGCAGATTATCATACCTTTCTTGTGTCAATATTTACGTATTTGACATTTCATTTCTTCTGATAATCTAGTTAACTAAATTTTTGCATCTATTCTCTACAAATAACTTATTTACCATATTAACACACTGTTGACACAGTACAAATTCTTGTCAATGGCAAAGTTCCTAAAACCATTGCACAAAGTTGCAATCACAAGAACATAAACATAAATAATCTTACAATATAAAAGGAATATACACTGTATAGCCCATTCCAGTATTAAAGTAAACAAAATGTTTTCTTTGCTTGATACATTGTAATTTTTTGCAACCAATTGGTCAAAAAAGTCATTTGCTGTAAGTTAAAGCTAGTTCATTTTTCACATGCATAATATCATTAAAAGTTTCATGGCTTTTGGAGGACCTCTTTGATGCATTCAATGACTTTCTTCACTTTGAAGTTGCTTGGACTTTTCCCTGTTTTCCAAGACTGTGAGAACACTGTAATTAAGAGATGTGTTAAACTCTCTGACCAAACATGTGTAGGAATATACCCAGAGTTCCAAATACAGTTGATAAGTGCACTTTGATTGACATTCATTCAAACAACACAGTTTCACTCTGGTTGCAACTGGTCAACAATGAATTGTACAGTCAGCTGTGTTCCCAGTTTAGCTTACACACAGTGTTTGACAATATCGCCTCAAGAAATTCAAACTCAGTGCAGGCTACTGTGGCTCTGGCTAAGAAGTGTAATAAGACAGGAGGTTTGGTCAGGCCTGTAGCCAGACAAGGTTCTGAAGGGGGCGAAATGCCTGGAGGGGGGTAAAAAATTTTTCAGGTGGCCAAATGTGTTAAAATGTATTAAGTCAATGGCAGCTTGAAAACTTTCAAGGTGGTTGAAAAAATTTTCAAGGGGGCTTCGCCCCTCTTGCCCCCTCCCAACTATAGGCCTGCATTCCGTGTGAATTGGAAGAGGAGCTAGAAGTTAACTGGTAGGGAGAGTTGTTACTGTTTGGGGTGAGATTAGAGTGCATTTAAGAGATCTTAACAACACATACTTCTCTGTCAACCAGACAGTTTATGTATTTAGGAGAATTGTTTTTTTTCTTGTCTCTCCGTCTTAAAAAGCTCAAAAGCAACAAAACTATACAGTGCTACCTTTAAAATAAACAAACTTCATATTTATACCCTGGAAAGTTGATACAAATAGACTTTAATAAGCAAAAGAAATAACTTAAATAAACTTAACCATCATGGAAAATTTCAGAAAGCAACACAGTACTTTTTTCAGGAATTAATAATATTAGAAAAATATTGCAGAAGAGTAGTAACTTAAGAGCAATTAATTAAAAAACAAAATATTATTGTTAAGTATACATTGTAGCAAAGATTTATGACAGACAGAGTACATACAGCAGTCGTCTACTTGAACACAATATTTAACTTCTCAAAGGCCAACTCTCTACAAATTAAAACTCAGCAATGTTCAAGTGAATCATACATTAATGTCAGTAATAAGCCACTTAATACATGTACTACCGACTACAGAATCCACCTTGACGTGGCTACAACAAAAAAATTTCATTTTTATATTGGTGTATTGACGACTTCAATTTCTTTTTATAAGGCACTGAGAAAAATACTGAGGTTCTTTATTCCTGAAGGACACTATAGATTGCCCACCTGTGCAAGCAGAGTAATGCACAATTTCTACAACACAACAGACAAATTTTTCACACTGGAGTGCATGACAACCTGTGTGTTGAAGCTACAAAAGGCTTGAACTTCTTAGATGTTCCATTTTGTTGAAATCACCATGAAGAAATATAAGTCACAATGCACCCAAAAGGACTCTCAAGCTAACTTCAATTCACAATAGCAGACTTCGTGATTAACTGTTACAAACCTAATATACTAGTCATTTTCATGAAATCAATGAATTGGCAACATGAATAACCCAAACACATTCAGTCACTCCCACCATACATTCTTTAAATTGAACTGACAATCAACATTATAATGCTCAGGTTAAAGAAAGGGCAAATGGAACATAACTTTTAAGTCTTGAAGGTGGGGAAAATTATTACACTGAATTTTGTAATGTAGTCATGGCAATAAACAGGACTTCTACCCACATTCTAGGTCACTAAGTTCAAATCTGTTGTTATTTGCAGGAAAAACCCTTGTTTTGATTATCTTACATTTTGAGCATCTTTGTCTATGGTACTATAGAATCTCAATTTGTATAAAGGGAACTGCTAAGTCTCCAAAACTTTCCACAAGTATCCAAGAAATTAATATCAACCTTAGTCTCGTGGAAATCCCTCTCAATTCTCACAAGATCCAAACAAAATATGGTGTAAAGTATACTGAAATTTGTGTCTGAAGAGTTATTTTTTGCTACCCAGGCAAGCAAAACCTAGTAATTATAATTAATTCTAATTGTATTAATTCTCAATCTCTACTCATCTTCCACTGATGGATATTTGCACAAAAAGCACCTATAAAGTGTCTGTTGCATCCCCAAAATATATTTAGGAATAGCCCTAAAGTTATAAATACATTTGCTGACTGCACTCTGACTATAAATTCCAAACAATATTATCACTCTAATTGATGTGTCACTGATGACTTTTACAGATCACCCAGACAGTTCACACACAGCCTGTGTGGATATGGCCTTGAGCAATATAAATTCAGCACAGGCTGTTGTTGCTTTCTCTGGGCCATGCACTGGTATTCTTTTTGAAATTGGAGGAGGGGATAGAAGTTAACCTATTTGGGACAGTTTTCAATGTTAAGGATGAGATTTGCTGTCCTTTGCAGTCACTCAAGCATGAATTTCTGTCTTCAACTGATAAAAACTGCTTTTGGTTACAAAAGATACTGAACAAAAATACACAAATTCCATCTAAATCAAGTATGAACTGAAAATATCAATCATGTACCATGCATGCTACTGCTAAGTTAAAATTTCTATTAGTTATAACATGACATTCTCTTACTGCAGCTGATGTGCTAAATAACAATACAAACCCTCACGAGGATAACTCGGTAACAAAAACAAAAAAAAAATTTACAAAGCATCATTGAATATTAAAGTCAGCCTTTTCTCACATATAGCATTAACAATAACAAAATAGTAAAAGTTCACTTTACCAAACGGAATAAAACTGGAAATGTTACAGAAGGAATTATTATAAAATTCATAAATTTACAAAGCATTCTTTAAATAGCTTTTTTCTTCCCCAACTCATTTCTTATGGCAGTCATAACAGCTTTTCTATCCTTTTACAAATGTAAAATTGAGGCAGATATAAACAGTTTTTATTTTTCTCTTTGAATAACCACATTGTTTAATAATGTGTCAATACAAGGCACTAACTGCAGTAGGTTCTACTTCATAGATAAATCTTTAACTTCTGCTGAACTGAGATGTAAATTTTTAATTTTAAATATTGCTCATTACTACTTTATTCCTGAACTGAATGTGTAATACTTGCCACATCCCTCTTACAACCCCTTCCCACTTGGACCTCTTCCTTAATCACCTGTGCTCAGTACATCCTAAGCAAAGCAAGACATATCAGTACTGGCTTTATATCACCTATAAATATAATTCTTTATTTTCCAGACCATGAGACAAAATTGCCCAGCAATCTCTCCATAAAATGTCAACATGTTGTAAGCAAAGAGAAAAAGGCAGGCCCTTGCTACTGTGAATGACACAATTTAAGCAGAGGGTAGTGTAATGTTATGGTCAAATACCTTGCCATTCTATACTAGAGAGAGCTCCTGTGAGGCCTTGAAGGTTTCTCCTTGATCCAAGTGGCATGGCTCTGCCACATGGCCAGCTTCTACACACAGCATCACTTTGTATTCATCATCACCAAAATCTGACATTGATTTAGCCTTCTCAATCCAAGGATTCCACACAACTGAAAAACAAAAAATTACAATAAATTATCACTGAAACTTTTAATAACCTCTTTACTCTTGACATTCATCTCCAGTGTTTTGCTTTTCAAAACACCATTTTAGTTAGCAACAAAGGTGTGACAAATAAAGGTAAAGGATCGGACTACTGCAATCGTACAATTGTAAATGAAATTGCAAAAGCTCCAGCTATGGTGGCCTTAAAGTTAAAAAAGATCACACAAGTATCCAGCATAGCAGTCATTTAGGGGTAGGTGTGCTGTAAGACATATACCTGTGAGATCACATTTCCTTGTGAGGTCAATGTATGTCATGAGATCAATGTACCTTGTGAGATCATATACATATGAGATCAATATGCCTCATGAGACCAATGTAACTCATGAGATCTTATATGTCATGAGATTGATAAAGCTCATGATGTATGTCAATTCACTGAGCACACTTAGACAATTACACTATATTAAAAGGCTTAATAGATTTTAGCAACAAATTCAGTTGGTCAACAGCAGCCAGTTGGGAGCACACCATAGGCTAGAAGTGTTAGGTTCTTTCCTTGTAAATGTAATCATGTCGACTCTACAATGGAAATGAACTTTAGAACACCCAAAATAATCTGCTGGTATTTTTCAGTTTGTTCCATTGCTTTTTAATTGATTCAGCAAATGGCACCATACAAATATTTAATCCTGGCATATATTAACAACAAAAATGAAGTGTTCATGGCTGCACATAGCCACTTAACCAATGTGACAATGCCATAACTCTTTAAAAGTCATTGAAAAATCTCAAGCAGCCAGAACTGTAACACATATTGACTACATGAGACATTGGACTGTAGAAGTTCACCAAACCCTATGACCAGACTTGTAGTGCTTGTACAATGTCAAGAATTTGTACGAATACAAGGGCAGTGTCTGTGTTGTGAGTATGAGTAAATGTCCTTTTCATGAGTACAAGTACATAATTTTGCATTAGCCCCTATGCAGAGCTTTCAAAATCTGTGAGTGTACGAGTACAAATTAATTCTCATGAGTACGAGTACAGACAATAGTACAAACTCATGAGTACTGGAATGTGTACTCACTACATTTCTGCTTATGACTTACCTGCATCAGGAAAGTTAGTCTTTTGAATCACCACATTCTTTCCATCTTTTGTATTCTTCACTGTCAGCTCATCTGGGGTTGATTTATAGATCCTTGGCAGAAAAAATGACAACCTCAAAAATTAGCAGCTGAATGTAAGTGCATTTGTACTTTAAAATGATGGCCAACTTTCTATGATATGATGATATGTGTGTAGCTTACACTAAACAAAGAAGCTGATATATTTCATCCTATATGTCATGAAAATGGTACACTATCTGAATATGTTTGAATGCAAGGTCCAATATCAAGATTAAACAACACAGGCCTTTGCTTAGTATGTAGATTGATTATTTCCCAAATATGAGTATTAGATTGGTATCAGCCAAAAGACTAGAACTATAATACTGGTATCGCTTATATCAGCTACTTTCGATATCAGTACAACGCAAAAACATAACATAGTTATCAGAACATTGTCACAGCCCAAAAATACACAAGCAGAATCAAACCTAAAATTTGAGAGATGTCACCATACTTTGAGGACAGGTTCAATTTATACTAGCCACAGATCTGCTGCTGCTGCTGCTGCTGGTCAGAGCTGGTCAGACCCTATCAGTATGAAGAATATGCTGACCACTACAAAGCTCAGAAAGTGCTTGTTGTGATGGCATTGATTTCAGATAACAGAGTAAACAAAATAGTAGTTCCTTGCTTCCATGATGTGTATCTTTACCAGCCAGGCTGAGGCAGCATGTTTCCAGTCTTGATAAACTCACACCACAACACTTATCATCAACTTGTTTTAATGAAGGGCACAAAAGTATTCTCCATAGCAACTGGAAAAGTATATGTATGGGGATTTTTCTAGTTTTTGTTTGGAAGAAAAGTTGTCATTTTTGGAAAGTTATCTCCTAGTCTCCTCAATCTTATGCTTATATTTGCACCCTTGTTACTGACCCAGGAAAAAGCTGCCCGCACTCCAGGAATCCTGGGTTGAACCCTGCCTACAATGTAAATATGCCAGTGTGATTAGTCAATGAAATATGCACATCAGTAAGATGTAGCTGACCGTTACACAGGAAAGTGGCTTTACAGGGAGGCAACACATTCACATTCTCAAATTACATGGGATATTGGATTTTTTGCAGCTATTTATAGAGCATTGCCTTTAGAAAACAGAGCTTCATTCATTGCTTAAGGAGGGTGTCTGACAGTTGTTGAGACTGGAGTCAGGACTGAATGGAAGCTTTGCAGGGATGATTCGATCTCCAAGACTGATGAAATTGTCCCTAATTACAAAAGTGTTTCACTAACCTGTCTGTTTCTCCTGATATGGTCACTTCTTCCCTATCCTCTGTGCAATCACTTTCTCCGCTTACCTATAATGCAAATTAATAGAAACACAACTGATAAAATATCTGAGACTCTAAATTTACAATCATTCTTCCTGAGCCTAGATAGTTGCAATTCATCATTAAAAACTTCTGTTGTTCACTACATCTAAACCAAAAGTGGCAAGTCAAAGGTTACTAGGGGAGTAAAATTTACTTAAATTCTGCAGAGGACAGAGCAGCATTCACTTTCTATGATTTATGAACAACATGTATGACACACTGTTATTAAAACTAAGAGAAAAAACTAGAGCAATGAACAGTTGCAATTGACTAGACTTTTGCGGCTCAACTTTTACGTACTACACCAAAAGTAGTATTTATTCAGTTTATGTGCCTAACAGCTCTAATATGATCTAATGTCTAAATAATGCAAAATATAGCTGGGCAACACCTGCCTTCTAACATAAATTTACAATATACATACATCAATACAGACCTTGTCATCATATTTTGTTCCCTTGAGGCCAACGACAGAAGTCTGAGAGATATCATCCACACCCAAGTATGTATGCAATAAACAGGTAAAGTCAAATGCATCTTGGCCTGAAAAATATGTCAAAAGGAAGATTGTTGCAATATTAAAGCACAAATGCAGTCGACCAATTTCAGTTACTACAATCCTCTCACCACCCACCTTCCCAACTTTCCCTATCCCACAGCCCTCTTTGCACATTCACAGTCTTTTAATCATGAAAAATTTTGGTCACAGAACTGGGTCACTGAGTGGGAGAATGGTCAGTTCCAGCTGCTGTGCACCAATGTGATCAATAAGTGCATGGGTTCAAACTGCGCAAAATGTATGTGGGTTTTTCTGTGGGTACTGATGTTTTTTCCCATTGGGCATTTGGCTTGCCACCAAAATCAGTTGCCCAGCCAAAAAAGTTGGTTGTGCACCAGACTACAGCACCCTCAGACGGATCAGTGAGCTAGCACTTTGCGTTTGCTTTGTTATAGAATGTGGAATTTGTGCAAGTAAATCTTTTAGTTTACCATTGATATACTACATTCATGTTCTGAAACATAAAAAAGATCCTAAGTGACATGAGAGATATGAAAAGATTCAGCACATTTCAAAGTAAGGGTGGCTTGACTACTTATGCCTGCATTATCACAGCTTCTTTTTTTGATTTTTATACATGTATATGACACATTTTGTTTAATTGTTTTAGAAATTTGATTATCAAAGACTGTGACAAAAACAACTTTCAGTAAACAAACACAGGTGTTGGAAAACACATAATCTATCCAGTTCTGTATTGTTCCTTATCATTCAAGTTGGTCATAATGTTACGGTATCTAAATGCAATATTGAGTGTAACAGATTTTGCAGAGAGTAACTTTTGGGTTTTTTTATCAAAAAAATAATGAATAAATAGAAATGAAATTGCTACTGCTCATTTTTTTTTCTATTGTGGTATCCATATCAAAGGTATCACAACATTTCTTCATTGTAGAGGTAACACAAACTTGGTAAGGTTGGACTCGGGACATATATGGAATTTCAGTAGTTTGAACACACTCCTTTCATCAAAGTTGATTCATTTTCAATCTTCTCTACCTACTGTATGGCAACCCCCCCCCCAATCCACTAATTTGGGACAAAAACAGGAAATTACAGTAAAAATCTACCCAAGTTTGTAAGAATAGCATAAATATGATAGTGTTCTTCTGCCCTTAAAGTTCTTAACACGACCATTGATGGTTTTTGTTGAGTAAGCAGAAACTTGCAACATTAATGGCACACATACAGAGTGCACTCTACATAGCTAGCCCAGCCAGCCGGTGAAATACTTGTGTTAACATTCATATGATGCCTGCATGGGAGATTAGTTAGGAGAGTACTCGTTGAAGAATGTTACTGTCAGTACTGTTGGTAGTTTAATTATGCTACAAATTAGCATGGCCACCATGCTTTAACCAGAATGCAAAAATGCATTGAGGTTTCGATGAACTCATTTTGGTAGACTTAAGCTATATCCAGAACTACACAAG
>WURT03552608.1:2506-19165 GCA_009936505.3 Holothuria glaberrima | reverse complement strand
GTCAAATAAATGATGTACTGTATTACCCCCAGTTATATATTAATACAGTACTTGGTAACTTTTGTGCATGGTTTTCCAGTGAAATTACATAGTACAACTGAAAATTACATAGTGCAAATTTCATTTAAGTATTTCAAATAGGTACAGTAGAAAGGCTTTGCCACCCTTAGGCCTGCCTGGTGCTCCCTTTGGGTGCTTCCATATTGATTTCTGCAAATCTCTTTGCACATTATGGCTTTGCTCAGTGCAACCTGAATGTTATGCCACCAGTACACCAGTAGTTTTACAGAGTGCATTGCTCTACAGTTGTGACTGGCAGTTTTGAGACCAGTTTGAACATTTTAAGTGTCCTCTCTAGTGACAATTTGTGAAGTCATTTGGGATGTCCAGTTGTAGAGATTGTGATGGATATTGAGATACCATGATTCAACCACAGTACAGTGGGCTGGCATTGTTTGCATCCTCAGTCATGGGACTTAAGGATGCAGCATGAGCAACTACTGTAAAGGGGAAAATTTTCATGGGGGTTTTGTTTTTGCACTTTTCACAAGCAAATAACTTATTGCAAATTTTGAGACCCGTGAAAATACCTCTGTTACTCTGTACAAGACTATGCTGGTTGATCCTTACATGTGCAACAGAGAATACTTCATTCCGCAGATATGTGTATAAGGTGCAGAATCGCGAGAAACTAGCCTCACAGAAATTTCCTGCTTTACAGTATAAGGAAATAAGGTCATGAGGGTTGAGTTAGATAATATGGGTCATGCGAAGTCTACATGATTGCTGCTGGCAACATTGGAGATAGACTGAGCATTTTCAGTAATGGGAATACTATGGGTGGAATGACAGGGATGTGGAAAGTACCTTGCAGGCAGTTTTTGGTATTTGAAGGGAAACAAGTGCAATTAGAGGGAAATTTGGCTGGTTTTGTACTTGCAAAAATGTAAAAATTGTGGGAAATTTGACTTGCTGGGAACAATTTTTCCAACCCTGGTCTGGGGTATACTCTGGTCTCTTATGGCATCTTGCTGTAACATTGAACAAGCATGAAATTGATGCATAGAAGTGCAAAAATTGCTTAACATTTTTTTAACTGTGGTGTAAAATCAATCAAGCCTTTGTAAAGCAGATTCTTGTACATGTATTTTGAAACCTGATAGCATGGTGGAGAACTTCAGAATAGTTACAGTACAGTGGAGGGGTATGCATGTGTAAACACTTAAGACCTGAAAACTAATTTCATTAAGTGCAAAAACTGATGGTAATATCATGATAATATCATTGTATATCATGATGAACTTAATTTTGCATTACATATGGGATCTCTTGGCAGTATCATTAATTCCATAATAACTTCTTTTCTCTCTTGACTTTTCAAAAGCCCTTCACCTATAGCCCTTAAAATTGCCGACAAAATTCAGTCAAACTTCAGTGATGCACGCCTTTATTTGGTAAGTTACTGTAAGCCATCTCATGTTTTGAAATGCTGCATGTTTTGTAATTAAAAATTCATAAATTACAATTATCCATGCAAACGTAAAATAACAGAGACTTCATTCCTAATTAATATTTTCATGTTGTTCATTGATGAATTCTATAGCTTTAGATGTTAATCGTCAGAACACTTTATTCATCTTCCCACTCACCTTCTCTTCCTTATCTCTAACCCTATTCACTTCCACCGGATTCCTCCCCAGTCCCGTTCTATTTTAAGATATCGTTGTGTCTGGTGTGTGTGAGCACATACAGTGTTATTTGAGCAAATGACTGAAGTTCAGATGAAGTTGTAGTGATATTTTTTCTCCCCATACTCAATCTCTTTCACCATCTTTCTCAAATTTTTCTCTCGTCTTTCCCTTCTCAACTCATTCTCTTGTCTTGAAAAAAAAAATGGGTATCCTCCATTTTTAAAAGATATAAAGTAATAGAAAGTTGATCTTAATGGGAGTTAAGCTTCCCATTTCACATTAGTCATTTACTGTTATTGTTCCTTTGAAAACAGCTGCAGTTATGTTCAAAGTTGCAATTGTACTCTTTATGGTGTGGAAATTTGCAAACACAAAAGGGGAGAGTCCTCATCCTTTTGTTAATGGTTGCTGCAAGATTGCAAATATTTATTGCTTGCAAGTTAAAAGAGCCCCCTCTATTTTACCTCTAAATGAACTAACAGTTACACAATAGTAATCACACTTTAGCACAGGGGAGTCTAGGCTGTTTTAGAATGCTACTTATTCCTGTAGTAGAAATATAATGTGCATCTTGACCAAAAAGTGCTGTAGGTGTAGGCTGTAGCTGTGCATGTGTTTTGCATGTACACTGTGAGTAGGTGATGCATGAATGCAGGGGTGGGGGACCCACCATAGATTATAAAAATGTATTGTATGTATTCATGCTCATAGGATCACAAAATGGAACCTTCTGCCATTGTGCGTGATGCTCTGCATAAGCAATGGAGTAAGGGAAAAGCCAGTGAGCCACAACTGGAATAAAGGCCGTGGCCGGCTCGACTTGAACCAATTGGTTGTAAACTGGGCTGTTAAACCTCATCTAACTAACTAACATAGGATCACATACAGTGGCAGACATTATACACAGTACCTCAGTAGTAGTAGTTACAGTCTGACTTCACAGGAGACTGGGAGAGTGCAATTTTATGAGTCCAGTATGGTATTTCTACAGTGCTGGTTTACCCAGTTGGCACATTAGGTTACTGCCTTTAGGGCTTTGGGTGGAAGTTTGGAGGAGTGTTGCTGTATATGCTAAGACCTCAAAATGCATTACTGCTGATGGGCTCCTTTAGTGGTTAGTAATCCCGCACTCATTTCCAAACTACACTTCTCAATTGTTTTGTTTGCTGTCATTTTATATTCACTCAGGCCTGTAGCCAGACAAGGTTCTGAAGGGGGCAAAATCGCTTCAGGGGAGGTGGGGGCGAAAAAATTCAGAGCGGGCCAAATGTGTAAAAATGTATTAAGTCAATGGCAACTTGAAACTTTCTAGGGGGCGAAGCCCCCTTGGCTATGGGCCTGTATTCACTTGGTGATATTTATTGGCAGTGATCATTAAACTCAATTCACAGAAGTGGAGGAAACATATGTAGCTGCAAGAAAGGAGATTGGTGATCAAAACCTGATTGAAAACTATAGTTTTGCATTAAATTTTCCTTATCTTTGTGCCAACTTCACAGATAAATAATAAGAAAGTTGATGCAAGCTGTAAAAAGGATACTTTGATGGTTTATCAACACCAGGATGGAAAATGGAAGTCTACCAACAATACAGAGTAAGTTTTATTTGATGAATTTGACTTGTGCAATGGTTTTTGTTCCTTTTTAACTGGATGAAATATACATGTTCCTGTACATTTTACTGAAATAATTACCCCCCCCCCCCATCCTGTTCAGACAGTCCAGTGAAATTAGGTCTTTAATTTGAAAAAAGAGTGGTATTTGTAACATACTGTAGATGTAATGATGAATGTTATCATTGCACAAAAAATGTACTTTCTCATTAATTTGGTACCTTTGAGCAACTGAAAGTTGAAAAATGAAATCTTATGTATTTCATTCTATTTTTGTCAGCTTCAAACTGGAACAAGGAGATGGTACTTGTGAAACATGTGCTGACCTTTTGAAGTGTAGGGCCCAGGAAGATCTCATGGACTTTGACTGTCACCTAGATGATATTACAAATGACTGGCAGAATAGCGACCTTAATAAAAGGTTGGAGTCATACATATAACTTAAGAAACACTGAGTGTTGTGACTTTTTGTCAAACAAAGTATGGAGAGGTGCTCTGTAGGAAGTCACTGAGTCCAATGCATGTGTGTCAAAATGATCCCATGGATACTTGTGATTGATCCGTCATACATGTTTTCAGTGGGGAGTGCTGTTATGGAAGCTGCTTGGAGATCATGAAGTTGTAAAAAGGCCCACTGCCTTTTTTATGTTAATGAGGTAGTAATTACTGTTCATACTTCAGAGTATGAAGCGTAAGAAAGCATGCCAGAAAAATCAAATTTCTTTTGTATTATTATTTGAATGTTTGATTGAACTGGCATTTAAGTTGGTATGAGAAGGGTTATCCTCCTCTTGGAGAGATTGTGTGGTTTTCATTTCAGGAAATTGCATAACATTTTTGAAATCTGCTGTACCTTGTTCTACTGTATCAGTGGTGGTTGTATTTTAAAGCAAATGAGGAAAAATGACATGAAAGGCTTTATGAAAGAAAAACTGGTTTGAAAAATTAGGAATCGTTGTGGAGTGACAAAATAATTTAGCCTATCTCTTCATTTTGAAGACCATGTAGAAAATTTAGAAACTTTGGGCAAATATTGCGATTTGAAGTCTATTCACATTCCAGAACTAGTTGATATTGAGTTGTGTACCTGTTTGCATACACTTTGGTATTTAAAGATCAGCTCAGAGTTAGTGCTCCTAATATCAGAACACTGAGCATCATTTCTCCACTGGAAGGGTTGAC
The DNA here is from genome assembly GCA_009936505.3 of Holothuria glaberrima. Taxonomy (NCBI): domain Eukaryota; kingdom Metazoa; phylum Echinodermata; class Holothuroidea; order Aspidochirotida; family Holothuriidae; genus Holothuria; species Holothuria glaberrima. The sequence goes on along the minus strand of WURT03552608.1, from coordinate 14,680 downwards.
ACCAGAATAGAATGTCACTCATCTCAAAGTCATCAATTTCACTCCAATATTTGTGTCTCCATGAGAAGTCACTTTCCACAACAGCATTGGGAGAGGATGAGATTTTACGAAGATTACATGAATTATATATTGCAACTCAAAACATTGACTTGCATTGGTATATCAGTTGTCCTTGTATACATGTGACTAATATGGCCTTTTCAGCAACATTAGTAATTCAATTTAAATATTGCCCCAAATTTTGGGTTGTGTATGTCATTACATATGAATTTACACTCAATTGCTAATTTGCTAGAGTAAAATGGGTCTACTTTGTGGAATAAAGTTATCTTACTAGAAAGTCATTATTTATTGATTTGAACATTGGTATGATGTAGTAAAACTCATAATATAAACACACAACATAATTCTGCAATGTCTTTATGCCTCATCATTTACATACTTAAAGGGGAAATGTCCTCACCCCAGACAGTTCCAATTCTCCCAACAAAGTTAGTTCTGGCGCCACCCATAACTGTCCTTCAGCTTCTTGTGCAGACACATAGTTCATTGCCTAAATGCCACATCGTGGTGAGTATACAATACCCTAATCAAAATCAAACACTCCCTGTGCATGCTGTGTAATATGAGCTACTCTGCATCTTTTAAATTTTGTAATTTTGATGTCATTCAAAGTGCAGTCAGAAATACCCCAAAGTTTAAAGTCATACTTGGGGTGACCAGTGTCTGTCTTTAAATACAACATCATATTCTGATTTGGTTTGTTGTTTTGAGGGGAAGCAATTCTAAGTTGATTATAACCAGTTGAAGCTTTTACAGTAGTTGTTAAGAATATTGAATGTTTGTTTTAATGAATACAGGTTTAATATGGAGAGAATTTTGCTATAGGTCAGTTAGTTTAAATAAATTTATTTATTCCATCCTTTCATGTTAAAGGGAGGTTAATCACCTTTTAGCGCTAAGTCAGAAGACCCACAAAATTTGCAATACAGCCTCCTGAAATTAAAATCCTGCAACCTGGGAGATGTCACAGTAGTTGAACCAACTCTTCTCCTTTTAGTGTTTGTTGACTGCTACAATGGTTTATTTCATTTACCAGCATTAATTATTGGCAACAAAGCTTAGTCCCCTACCCCCACCCCTTCCAGAAGATTCCCCCACCCCACCCCCTTTCAGAAGATGGGAGAAATTCTTGTCACAAGAAACTTCAATCCTCAATCATGGGCTTACTTTTTGATTGCACTTATATATGTTTCTGTGTCTTAATTGTGAAACAAAGTAAAAAACAGTAATCATATAAGAAACATTAGAACCATATTTTATTTCAAATTAATGGTCAGTCTAAAAGTGTACACTACCTGTTAACATAAGACTTTATTTCTAATAATTTTATCTTACAATCAAATACTCTAATACTCATACTTTGTACAATGCTTCAACATATACTGCTATGGTTGAAAGGTCTAAATGTGTTCTGCTACAACTCTTCTTAGAAGAGTTTCTGTTCATTGATTTATACTTTAACAGGCACATACCCAATAATGAAATTTTCATGAGGAGAGGGGGGCAATGGGATAGGCAGTGCTGGCCAGGACAGAAACCCCGAGTGAAATAATTTGGTAGGAATTTAGACTCTAAGGTTGGGCTGCTGGTGTGACCCCTTGGGTATCGGCATGCCTAGTACTGTTAAATTCCATATAATAGAAATAAAAAAAGTGTGCAATTAAACTGTTAAACTTGTCTGTCAAATATGATTATTTCCAAATCCAAGGACTAAATTTAAATTTTAGTTACTTCGCCATATTTTGTTAATGGTTGAAGTAACAATAGGAGACGGACCTATAAAGCTATATTGCTAGGTAACCCTTTATAAGCAAAGGTAACCCCAAATGGGACCAGAAGGGGATTTCATACAAAATTTAGAGTTCACTGCAAAACAACTTGTCGCCAGCTTGAAGAAATAGTAATGTAATTCTGTACCCCCGCCCTCATCTCACTGTCTACACAACCCTCTTCCAACTCAATAAAAAATTTTAAATTACTGTATATCTCTGTTCATGAATGTTGAAACTTCAACCTCATATTTTTGTGTTTCAGATCTTAACTGAAATAAGATGCATACATAAGTTATTGGGAAACCGCAGTCACTGCAAATTGAATAAGTGTATGTGGGTATCCTAATTCATGAATGGCTCTGAAACAGTATGAAGGATACTTGGAATAGAGATACTGTAAGCAGAGATTTGTAACATTTAGTTCATTTGTCAAAGTAAGTTTGAAGTGGCTGCTTATTTCCTTTAAGGCACATAACCTTGTGGTATATCCCATTGACACAGAGACACAATGAAACACTGTATGGTGAATGTATGAATAGCATGCAAATGTGATTGTAAGATGATGTTAGAGACATCAGTTGCATGGTGTTAATATCACTTTTTTAACACTTCAATCTTGCTAAGATGTTAACTTGTTCCCACAAAAATAGCAGGGATAATAGTGACAGTGTAGCTGTGGAAATGGTTATGTACCATGCAGTTAATCTCTATAAAACCTCACTGTTAGTTGCTTGCTTTTACACTACAGATAGATCTGTGACTGTACCCCAGTTTTTGTTAGGACTGATGCACAGTGCCCACAGATGTAAGACTTCCATGACAGGTTATTATGGGAGGTAAAAGATGACAAAGGAGACATGCTGTTTATGTTATCAGTCTGGGCTTCATCCAAAGGGAATAGTGATTGCCTAGTAGATTTCAGTTCAAATGACTTTATAGACTATTCCCAGGCCTCATTCATTGTCACCAGAGTATTAAAAGGAGGCAGAGCTGTTTTTAAGAGCTCCCTACCACTCAGGATTTAATCTCACGAAAATAGGACATTTTAAAGAAATTTCAGGGTAGATCAATACGATGGGACCCTATGGACAGAAAGTTTGTTACTACAGGGACATGGTCTTGGCAGGACAAAAATTTGACCTCAGAGTAAGCTGATTAATTTATTTAGGAACTTTCTCAAATGCAAATGGCCCCCTCAAGTGTTAAATCTGCCCCACTAAATGGTAGTCTAACAGCATTACATGGGGGACCCTATTAGGCTGGGGACACTGGGTAGTTGCACGTTGTGCCACATGGATTAAACAGCCTCGTGCATGAGGCAAGTGTCCTCCAGGATTGTTTGTCTATCTTTGCAATGACCCCTGGGCCAAATGTATGTAACAATTTTGAACACCAGACACTCGAATCAGAATTCTTTCAATACCAACTCATTACACATGTTTTGTGCAGCATTTGGTAGTAAATTACAGTTTATGTTAGTGAACACATCACACACAGAGAGGTAAGCTAGTTAATGGAAAACAGGTGTAAAAATTGTTGTAGGCTTAGTCTTAACGTTATTAGATCATGGTTAGGGAATTAGGGAATTATTATGATTTAAAATTGAAGATGAACAATTAATCTGACTGATTAATTAATCAAACTGATGGGTTTTTTTTTACTTTTGGCGAGGCCATGAAATTGTCCAAGGTATTTTGCATGCATGGAAATTATGAAGCAACGGAGGACAACATAGACAAGCACGGTGTCTCAGGTCACTTTTGACCCACCTGTCCCAGGAATCTCTGACTAAATGAAGCCACTCAGTTCTAATGACATGCTGCTGGAACAAAATGGAAAATGTCATCAAAAAAAAAAGGAAAAAAATACAATCTATTTCAACAGCATTTCACTCCTAGTTGCAAGGTGCAGCCATTAATTGCCACATCAAGTTTGGCTCAATTCCTGAAACCTTACACTGGTTTGCTGGTTACCACGTCAACAGGAATGAAAAGAAGTTGGCAGAGGGAGTGAGGAGGGATGAAGGTGATAAACATGGAATAGTTTAAGCCAGAAATTAGGATAAGATATGAAAGGAGGATAGACATTTACCAACAGCTAAGTGAGGTTTCAAGTAGTCATAGTATTGGCTTGCAGCATAACTTTATAAACATTGCACCCATGTGTCTCTGTACAACTTACCTAACACAGCATGCAAATTGTGCGAGCCACATAGGCACTATTCTTGTTGTAAAATTCAAAATTTAGGGAAAACGAATTTTTGACTTCTGGCACAATGTTTACTTCATATTGAACTCTCTGAGCATGTGACAAACAAGCTATGGGTACACAACAAAGGGACAAAAGGAAGGGGGAAGGGAGGGGCGATGGGTTCTTATCTTCCCACCTTGTTTATACAAGGTTAGGGATTATTGGGTTATAACAGGGTGAGAAATTCTTGTTGGAGTGTTTTTCAGCAGATATCCTCCATAGCCCTTCCAGTTGACCTTCATATACCCAACTTCCTGGAAAATATTCCATGCATTTCCACCATTCCACCCCTTACTAGAATTTCCTGTGAAAGCAATAAACCATTTCAGAAAATAATTCATATCAGGCTAAATTTCACTAAGAGTTATCATTTTAGCACAGGACAAGCAAATAGTTGTTTACCATGGTAGAATAAGAGTATATTGCAACTTGTCTTATGCATGCTCATGGTTCAAAATAACACAAAGATACAGGCTTCACCAACAAAGTAAAAGCTATGGTTGACAACTCTCAACATTTAGCTGATCATTCAATTTCAGGATTTGGCCTCTCATATATTTAGGCTTGGAGATTTCTTGTCTCTTCGACAGCTAGGAACTTTGCAGTCAACGATTTTTCCATCACTTCACTATACAATAGGTACTCTTTAAACCCCTTCTAAAAAACCTCCTATGGCCATATTTTTTGGCAAAAATCCTATTTTGAAAAGATACATGGGTCCATGAGCCCCCCCCCTCCCCAAACCCTTGCAATGTATAGAAAAGACCAACTAACAGCAAATAGACTGTTGAAAGGTAGAGATGGCAACCCTAGTAGCTATAGAAGCTTTTCATTCAGGTATAAGCAAGCAAGCAAGCAGAGAGGCATACTAAATTGAATGCAACAATTTAAGGGTATAGGCACTGTAATGACATGAAAGACACCAATGTAAATTTTCTTAATAACATGTATTGCCACAACATGACATCATGTAATGAAAATGCAGATGTGCTGTATAAATATCACACTTACCATAGAAATTCAAAAGCAGATGGTGATGATTTCACTGCATGACAGACAAACTAAGTTTATCTTTTTTAGCACTTTCTTTTGTGGTTTTCACATGAAGCAAGTATATTCTCATGGTCAATTCTTAGCAGGAAAGCAGAAAACAAAGTTCTTTGAAAATTCTGTCTTTCCTGAGGTAGCTCTCAGAAAGAACTCAAATTTTGTTTCACATTTAGGGCGTTTCACAATGGGTAGCCATGTTGACTGAAGGCAGATGTAACATTCTTTTTCCTTGTCAGATGAATTAAATATATCTCCTTCCCCATTTCCTTGTTGAATCCCAATTTGCCTCAGGAGAATATTTGAGTGGGATCAACTTATTCTTACTCTGTTTTACTGAATGAGGTGTTTTGAAATATGAGGGCAACTTCATTTCTTCACAATGCATTTTTTTTCTCTTTTATCCAACATCACTAATCTATCATGGACCTAACATGAAGGGAGGTGTAACAAAGTTCAATGAAGATCATGGTGCATTAACGTCATAGACTGTTCCTGCTCATAGTCACTTTCTATGCCATGAACAGGGAGATGACAATGTTAGAAATTCTTCTTAGTGGAATACAGTTAAGACTATTTGAGCTACCAGGATGAACCACAAGAATATAAACTTGGGATTGTCTAGAAGGCACTGAAGCTGTAGAATACAGAGATAGATACACACAAGAATCACCAAGACATGATTTACAGGCAGGTGTGCTGGGAATAAAGGAAGCAAGCGATCTAGCTGACTTAAGCTTACACACATTAATTGCAAGCAATCACGGAACAATTTAACAGACTCACAGCAAGCAAGTTCAAACCCCAATAATTTAAACAACTTTTACTGCACATGATTCTTAAATATCCAGTTTATCTTTTCATATTCTGGGTGTTAAACTACAAAATAAGAAATTTTTACAATAAAATTCAATTTTATCAGGTAAGAAACCTCTGTCAACTAAATGGCATAATGAAATCATGAATTTGATTAGTAACTTACATGATACTGGAGAGAGACCATCACACTGCTATAAAACAGTAACCTATCGAATTTATTGTTTGTATGCCTCATTTTGGTGTTATTGAAAATTTATGTATATGTTGCAGCAACTTAACAGGCTTTATTGATTGTCCGCAGAACTACTCCCATTGGTTACGAAAATCTACTTTTGAACCATTTCCATTAATCAATTCAGACATTAGCTTCCCATTACTTTTTAAGTTTCTCCCAAAAACTGTTACTTATAAATTCCAAAAATTATAAATTATTATTAAGGATATATATTTTGTCACACAAAATTTAAGACCCTGACTAATATAGTGAAAGAATGTAATAATAAAATAACGTAATTTTAAGCAAAACGTAACTACAAAAGTATTACCCTTTTAAATAACACTGCAATTCTTTAGTGATATATCAAGTCTCTAAAACAGATTTTAATTATTTAATACAGTCTATCCTCTAATGTATGGATCAATAAAAAGTTATTTATTTTTTAAATGAATATTCAACTTGCCATCACATTTTGTACAATCTAACTAAATGACAACAGGATTTTTATTTTAGCAAAATACATGAAATTCAATCTGTATTATCAAGGCAGCAGCTTTACATTTAGTCAAGGTTATCCAATGTAAAAGGTATTTTATTTTCAAGGTGTTTCAGTAAGAAGTCAGGGTTTGTGTGAATGATAAGGCTACGAATTCTTAAAGGTACTGCAAACAAAAAAAAAAACATCCAACTTGTAATAAATGATAAATCTATCTGCACTGCTGAATACTCAATTATATCCTTTGAATGAACATGAACACACTATATACATATCACTGTGCAATGAAGACATGATTATAGATATGCAAACACTGATAAATATTCATTTGAAAGTATTGAATATGTATGACCAACATAAAACTACCAACAAGCAGATGCAGCAGTATGAAATTCAGAGTAAATACTGATAGAGAATGCATACATGCTGTTAAGTAGGAAGAAAATAATAGGTGCATATAATTTGGCAAACAGAGGTATATGCAAGGTATGCAAGCAATATATAACATAAATATAGGGCCTATTGTGTGATACTTTAAAGAGGGCGGTATGCTTTAGAGGGCAACATGCACGGTAACCAGCAGATAACAGATACCAAGCCACACAGTGGGTGACACTGTCTACTTGATGTCGCAAAGTAACGCTACACCTCTCAACACCCAGTGATCTGGGTTCTGGGTAGACTTCAGGTCTACGGAGGCCACGTAAGTCAGATCAGTCCTAATGGGTTTCTTATAAATGGGGCACTCGTACATCCTTGGGTCCCGGCCAGCAGTGCTGTTTATAGCATAAATGTGAATGACGGGCAATGGCTCAAAGAGAACTTTGGGTTTTGGCTCTATCAAGCGACATCCCCTTCTGTCCCAGCTGGCACCCTCTAGAAAGAGTCCATAGACATAGACCCCCTCCTGGGGTGGTTGGTTGATATCATCCTTCAAGAATCGTGTGACATCGTTATGCAGCACTACACTGTCTAAAGCCCATCCTTTGTGTGCTCTGGTTACTTCCTGTGAGGAATAAGAGGCAAGTCACAGGTATTAAAATATCACTGTAATTAACTAGAAATTATCATACAATAGTTCCAAGCCATGTTTTGGTCTTCCCAAAGTTAGTCCAACTTGTTTTTTATAAGGGGTGGGGGGGGTAGGGCAAAAGGGGGGCAGACAAAAGGGAGGAAGAAAGCAGAAGGGAGGAGGAGGGTATGTTAGTGGATAACACTGCTTAAGACATTTTCTCTACAGTCAAACTTTTTGTAATTTAATCTAAGGCTTACTGAATGGAACCTGCAAATTCCTAAACATCAAAGCACTTGTACATCACTTCCAATGCATTATAGACATAGTAAGAGATACCATCGCAGAGATACCATACAATGAGCAAAAAAAAAAAAAAGGGTTGGGCGACAAAACGTGTAATCATACAAAACTCGGGGAAACATTTTAAGACATGCATACTAGTATGATGTTACAACCTGACAATATTGACATTTTACAGCTAAATCAACCTGTGAAACTATAAGACTACAACTTTTCAAGATCAGTGACAGCAAACTTGTTGTCAACCAACCTCCTTTTTCCAGCTTCACCTCTGGTCACATGGTGCCTTATCCTTTCCAACCCCTTTCCCCCTCCCACACTCACAGACATCCCTCCTGACAAGAGAGATTCTTTCTCACCTGTCTCATAGCTGTCAGGAACCCTTGAGGGTTAAAGAACCCAGTCATCCAGAATGAGTTAGGCCTTCCCTGAAAGCACCATACCCTAAACTGTGCATCTCTCTCTAGCAGCTCAGTGAACCAAAAACCTAAGGTTGAAGAGGCCCATGAGATCTTCTTCCAAGTCTCTGGAATTCTAGCATCATACATGCAGTCCAAGGCATCTCGTAAGTTCTAAATGGAGAGGAAATACATACGCATGTAAGTAGATCTATAAATTTTGAAGGCATTGGAAGGATAAATGAGAAAAATGGAGTTATAGGAGCATCTCTTTCTTAAATAATTGAAACATACATTTTAAGGTTAAAGAGGATTTGTTATGCAAGAAATGAGAGAAATTTGGTAACACAGGCATGGACAACAATATTTTAGAATGTTAATGTACAGAAACATGGGGGAAAAAGAAGCAGTATGAGGAACATAGTGTGACTATGAACTTGTCAAAAGAATATGACGAGAAAATATGTACAAAACTTGACTTCTGAAGAAAGAAACAGGATGTAAATGTACCTCATTCATGATAATGGTACCATCAATAGCTAGCTTGAGATCTTTGAGGGTGCTCCTAACCAATGAGATGACCCTTTGCATACGGTCAATCTCCTGTCTCAGGAAAATGTTCATCGGTTGCAATGCCCCCATCTTCTGAAGGCACTGCTTGACCTGTCAGAAAGATATCAGAGAAAAGGAATGATAATGTAGTAATAATATTTGACAATACTCAGTCCTTGTATAGTACCCTACCAGTATAACAGCTGCTGGACTCATGGTACTTTCCAAGTTTTGCCCAAATCTTTCTACTTCTCAGGGTTTTACACAAGTTCCTGTTATAAACTTACCCAATGTGTTATTACTACTACCTCAATTTGATTTACTGAGTACAAAGCAAGAATACTGAAAGTCCCACTTTTAATGACTTTGGTATGCAGACATAAACTAACTACGGGGTCCAGTGGTATGGTAAATATCTAGCAGAAAGTTGTGCACTTTATTGGACTCACAAAAGCAATTGTATTTGATATATTTCATATGTTTCTACTTTCCTGCAAGATTATTTTGTAAATAAACATTCCGTCCATAAATATTGCCTCTAGTGGCAGGGGTCTTGAGGATACGATATTCACACAACAGATCTCAACAAACAAAAATTATCATTTTTGTGGTTTGGGTAACTTTTAAGTCAAATAGTGAAAATTAATAGTTACAACATCATCACAAGGGTCACACCAATAGTGGCCAGCAATTCTGTTTGAAATCAGTGGTAACAATCTGTGTATTGGTATAAAATGGAATAACATTCCATGAATTAATACAACTGTAAATACTAGACTGGACTGTTAAATGTGTTTCCAGGTATCAGCCAGAGATGTAAATCCTTACATCACTTGCTACATTAATAAAAAAGAATGGGAGTTGGCCACTGATAGCTTAACATCTGCAGAGATTTCAGGAGTACAACAAAACAGTAAAACATACCTCAAATGGAATGTAGTCATCTGGAAGTTTCCCTAACATGTCATCTGCCATTCGCTGTACAACCACCTCCCTGGTATCACCACCCCCACCACCACTGTCCTTGGGTTGGATGCTGAGGATGGTGTCCAATACTGTCTTAGCTGTATTACTCTGGTATCTGTCAACAATGGAAAATTACAAAACTGAGTTTCAAAACTCAAAACTCAGACATATCATACAGTAGACAGTATCTTTTTTGTGTACTGTATCAATACTATATTAATTGCATTAGATAAAAGGGCGACAGGGTACCATAAATATGGAATCTTTCAGTTGTGAAACAACATTTCCATTTTACATCTTGGTGACATCACCCCTGTTTGGTCAGATGTGATGTCCTCAAGCCTCTCCTAATTTCAGATACATCAGCCAGAGTTGCCATGTTGTTTTATCTACAGGATATTTCCACAAGAAAAAAAATATTTTAAACAAACATTTCAACAAACATATTTCAACCTGTTTAGTGTCTCTGTGTTTGACTGATGACTGCTTACATTCCGTTTTCCACAAGCAACAACTTCAGAGACTAATTGATCACTTTTACAAATGTGTACCATTCAACTCATGCCTGAAATTACAAAACTACGGCAGGTTGATTTCTTTTGATTGGAAATTTCTTTACAAGTTCAACTCTTAATGAGTAAGCTACCTTAAATGTTTTGCTCTAATTCATTGGAAATCTTCACGAATACACGCATAAGAGACAGAATCCCCTTAGTCTCCGCTCAGACGAATCACATCAGAAGTAATTTAAAAGTACTTACGTAATGTCAGCATTTGGATGTAGTCCAAAGACTTCTGGTGTATCAGAAGATGGAAGGCTTTGTATGTATTCAATGTACTGCTGAGTGTTTACACACTTTGGAATATTATAGCCCTTGAAGAAGCAAAAGGTACTGGTGAACATTTGTTCACTGAACCAGACCTGAGAGGAAGGAGAGGATGCAAAGGATAATTAATGATGAAGATGGCAGTTTATCAAACACACATACGAGAGTGGCAATTCCACACCAGGAGCATCCAGAATTGCCCCGTAATGATGTTGAAGAGGTTGGAAATTACCAATTGTAACCAAAACTGCCCTGTATTACATGGCCAATGAAAACAATGGACCCCACAATGATCCTACCAACTTTTAGAAGTGTGGTTTATCCCCCACCCATCTGAAAGAGTCCATCAAAAAATTACAATTTGCACCATGGAAGGTAGTCAAGCAAGAAAGGAATTGTTAGAAGACTAAACTTGTAACAAGAAATTAGCAACAGAATCCCTTGTTATTAGCCAGACGTTGAAAAAACTTGATAGTGAGTCACTGAGATTCCATTTGACTCAAATAAGGCTTTTGCAGACATGAACTAGAGCAAACTCTAACCAAACATGAATCATTATCACCTTTGAACTGATCCTGACTCTGGTGGAAGACACCAACTATGAAACGGAGTGAAGAATGGTAACTGTAAGTGTTACCACTTTTAATGCTCATCTGTTTGAAGAACATAGCCTTATCTGAAAGTCTTTAGTCCCATAGAAACTTAAAAATATATAGCATTTTTCAATAACAAAATGCTTACCTTTGCAAAAGTATTCAAAAGCCGCTTATCAAAGTCATCAGTGACCCTTCCTCCATACTGTATTTCACCAATCATGTAACGGACAGTATTCCATGACACACCCTGTGGATTAAAACACAGCAGTTTGTGAATTAAGACAGAAAAATTATCAAGATACAAGAAATCCACAGGATGTACCTAAATTTGTGGTTATCAAACCTTACGTACTGTCAGTGTAAGACACCTCAATAGTGCAGCCAAAGGTTCACAACTACTTAAATATCTTGGAGCATTAAGTTAAGTTAATATCATGGCATAAAATGAATTACAGTCAAGTATACTGCTACAACACAATGATCCATGACAATAATGTCATCTATTCACAAAAAGGCGTAAGCTGCATCCTTCAACTTTTTTTTCCGAAAGGTAAGAAACACCATTTCAATTATGAAAATTACTTACAAATATTATTACAATCACCTGTGCTGAAAGTTATCTTTGAACTCAAAAATGTTTACACATCTTTCATAAAAATACTAATTATGGGAGAAAAAAAAAAATTGTCTCCCAATGATAAGGTGTGGCCTTACCTTCTTCAAGTCCATATCATCAAGGTGGTTTTGAATAAACTGCACAGTGGCATTAAAATCAGCAGCATTAAACTCATACGGAATGTTCCAACCAAGAGGTCCAAACTTACGTCTCTCCTAAAGGTAGAAAATACATATGTAA
>WURT03552607.1:0-41096 GCA_009936505.3 Holothuria glaberrima | reverse complement strand
TTCAAAAGTACATTTTGGGTAAATTTTCAAACTGTCATATCTCGCTCAATATAGGTCCGATTGGAAAAAACTCTGCACCATTGAAGAGAGAATTGAATGTAGAATGCAACAAAAAAAATTCATAACTCCCCCTTCATTTTTTAAAAAATAAGTGAAAAAAAAACATAAGAAATGACGTCATCTGCATAATTTGCATCTTAATGAGCAAAAAATGACGTCATCGAAATCTACATTTCCTAACCTTTCATTTGATATACAGGTCTTTGTAAAGAATATTCTTCTAAATTTGGTTAAATCATGCATAAAGTTACCCTGTCATTTCTGGTTAAATTCACTGAAAATACAAAAATCGTTTAAGGGGTTAAATCCACACTATCCGTGAAAGCTACATGATGCCTGCATATATTATTATTATATAATGCACTATTTTAAGGCCCCTTTTTTTATTTTAAAACCTCCTTATTGATTAGATACGTTGAACAAATTATGAATAAGCATAGGTCACCCACCAATATGAAGACGACAAGAGATCTATTGACAATATTACTTATTCGCTCCACAGTCGTCTGTCGAACCTAAGTGCACAACGTGTGGCTTGCAAACTGTAAACACATTTGGTCACGCCCACTGGCCTACAGTAAAAGTAACGAACTGAAAAAGTTTCTCTTTTTATAAACTGAACAACTCAATATCAGAAATGTTTAAGAATACAAAAATATATTATACCTCATAATATCGAACTCTGCAAACCAGGAAATGTCAAAAGTGAGGGCAAGCAGGTGTTATTCTAAACATCACTTCATCAATTAGGTTAAATCGCCACCAAAAAGCTTTGTTTTGGTTACGCTCTAAAAGTAACTCCTTATAGTTTCAGTTATTTCGATAAAATTGCAACTCGTTATAGTTTACTAGTTACTATGTTGAGTAACCATTCACAGCTTAGTACAGTGCCACTTCGGGGTTGTAACTCTATTTGGATATAATTTCAGGTTTTCATCTGCATATGCGATTTCCCAGATCTTTAGGGCTGTAAAAGCATAAACAATAAAACAGAGTTTTAAGCTTTTTCAGTATTTTTAAGTAGACGATTTATGATTTGGGGTTTCAAGTTGGAATCTCGGTGGGGGTAACTGCCCCTGCCTCCGCAGGCTACGACCTTGCAGTGCGATAGCCTGCAGGACTTTTCTTCGAAAGGTCTTTTGACCGAAAAGTAACTGGAAACATTTCGAAAGTTGAATGAACGCTATCTCGTTCGAGATGGAAGGGGAACAAAACAAAAAATAAAGACAAGGCAGTTGAGGCGGGACACATGACAGAACAGACACACACTTCAATGTGCTTCATAGTATATGAGGTGTTCTGTCTGCGACAGTGCGACTTTGAATGTGAAAATCATAACCCTATTCACTGGCGGAGTTTATTCTAAAACCCGAGGGATGGAATGAGCCAAAGGCGCCTAGAGGCCAACCTTAGGGCTTCTTTTGGGGTCCAAGGGGAAAAATAACGGGACTTAATGTAACACCGTTACAGTTACTTTTACACATATTGCAACTTTACTTACTCCGGTACATGCGATTGCGATTACAACTCGCTACACGTATCCTTCCACAAAAAATGTAACTTGTTACAGTAACGACGTTACTGGTTACTCCTTACTTTGCATCCCTGCCACCCGCAGTATGTGGTTAAATGGAGAAACTGTGACATTACGATCGAATTTGCCCATTCTTGTACAACCTGTATAAAGATTTTGACATAACTTATTAATACTGTAACACCACTATCGTAGTATCTGAGAATAATATCATGCATGACTTTGTATGCCAATTGTGATGATTGGTTTTTAAACCCTGTTATAAGATACTGACTGGCGAAACAGGTCTAAAGCATTTTGTCGATTTACAAAATCTAAAATTATTATTTCAGCAAAAAATGTAAGACAGAGTCGTACTTTAAATTTATATTTGCAAAATCAGACGAATGTTTGCAAGCACATTAAAAAAGAAAGGACATTTTAATGTGTTGTGCAAATCACGGCAGTTTGCCCAAATTTAATGAGGCAGATCCTATTAATTAGTTATGGTTTCTAACATCTGATGATAAAATTTGATTGTACTCAAAATTTAATAGTTCAACATTATTGACTTTCTGTTACAATTCAATTATTATTCCAGTATTGGAACCTTATTTCAACCACATATGTGTTATGTCACAAGCTGATATAAACACAATCAATTGAAGAGTTGTGGATAAATACTCTATGCAAAATGATTATACATGAAAGGCTGAGGGAAGCAGGAGAAGCTATAACTTACATATATATATATATATATATATATATATGTATGGTCGCCTAATATTAAAGGATGCATGACAAAAGTAAACTATATTGTTCACAGTGAAAACATGAATGTTCATGGGAGTAAACCAAACGATGCGAAAGAAAACAACTAACACACTACAAAATAACGAAAGCTCATTTCTAGAAACAGTATTAACAATACGAAAATGAACTTTGAAACACTAAGTATCCACTACTTAATGTAATAGGTAGATCATTGCCATTTTGGGGCCGGTTTATTTAACAAAACGCTGACCTTTCACTCGCTAAAAGCAGGGTACAATATTTTGATCATATTATCTGATGCACACGTATTGTTCTATGCATAAGTGAAAGATGCAGAAATTTGATACGTAGAAATATCAAACACTGGTAAAATATTCAAACATGAGAACAGGGAAACAGGCTACGCATAAAAAGGTGCATTTAAAAATAATTTGTAAAATACGTTTTTTGCAACGTATGCACTTTACTCACTTGGGGAGGAACTATAAACTCCAAATGAAGATTACGGTAAGACAACTTTGTAAGAATGATAGCTTTGTAAATTGATATAAGCTAACCCTTGTAGGAAGGTTATTCCATGTTCTGTAAAGAATGCACATTTCTTTGGAGATTTTATTAAATATAGCATTAAAATGACTTTACCAGGACAGGTTATTATTGTAATGATCCATGGAAATTTCGTAACATGTGATGAAGGTATGCTGTACCCAGTAGAAAAATAATGCAATCGTGCATTTGAGCAGATTAAAATTGCAATAGCTATTGGGATTAATGTGAAGTTTATTTGTTAAAAATCTTTGAATTAATCCCGAACAACTTGGCCAAAGATAATGTATCCTTACTTTCTTGACAGTGAGACCAAATCTCCACTACCATACTTGAATTTTCTTAGTATTAACTTGTTAATACAGGACTAAATTTCAGGACTACCAGACTATGTTAAGGATACCGGTTGCCAACAGATTGTTTACCGGACTGCCTGTTACTATGTTGACGAAGCATGACTGCCAGAGGTTCTTTGCGAGTTACGGTCAAGAAAGACTCAACATAATATTTCTAAAATGGTTACAACAAGACCCGTCACACTCAAAAGACATTTGAAACTGTAATCAAATAAGGTCGCACCAATGCTACAATAGTTGTATTCAAAAACTTTCAGTTCACGTAGCAAAAACTGTACAAGACTATATATTACACGTATTGGATAACGAATCTGATCCGTTTAAATACCATCTTTAAAGCTTATTCATAGCTCGTTAATTAATGAAATGCTGAAGTTCATTTACCTTATTTGAGATAGTCAACCGCGCAATAGTTTGCGATATTCTTGTTGACAATGTGTAACACGTATGAAATGCTTTGGTTCCTTTTAAAATTAATTTAAGAAAAAAACCTTGAAAACTAGCTCTCATGTTGTAAGGAAAGGGCTTTTTCAGTCAAGTCACTCTATAGCAATGGAAAAGTGATAACATTATGTTTAAAGGAACTGCTTCAGGAAAACAACTTAAAACAAAAATTGCATTTTGAGCAAAAGAAGAGAAATATCTCAAATTATTGCAAATCTACATTTTGCAATTGAATGAAAGTCTTCAACATTTTATAACTCAGTGCCTGACTGTACTATGAGATTAAGGGAGTTGTATCGATGGAATACATTTTTCAATGTTTGAAACACGCATCTATGTAATTTTGAAATTCGGTGTACCTTAAACATTACACTAAATATCAACAACACGTTAACAGTAACATCTCATTCACATCTCCAATCAGTTTGAATGACAGAGGAAATAATATACTGATATCCTCTCACAAAGCACTGAAAAAGAAAACTGAACAAAGGTACTATTTTGGTCATGTAATATATCTCTTCAAGTTTCACGATAGTAGTAGGAAACATGGAGTCCAGAAACAAAAAATCTCATTTCAAAAATGGGATTTACCTTTTCTTTTCGGATGACAAATAATAACACAACCGCTTTTCCGGTCCGTATCCTCCAAACGACAGTTCGGAAATGACTTCTCTCAATGCAGCTGAGTCCTTATGGGCGTTACCTAGACTGTTGTCTCGTTGATTACGAGGTGTCAGTTTGCCAATCGTTGCCTTAAACGTCGTTACATTTATGATGTCTAAAGTGTCATCAACCAACTATAAAATGTAATGTTGTAAGGTATCTGAATCTGTAATATAGTTTATCTGTTCTTTTCAACCAGTCAAAAATAGGGCCACACATGACAGATCCATCCATGATGTAGAGGTCTGAAAGTCAAGAGGTTGGTCGCGTTGAGTTTTAGTGTCAATTGAGAAGGTAGCTCCTTTGGAGAGTGAAATTCCTTCAGGTGTATAACTTTGGTTTTTGCTCTTCGGCTCTTCGCTAGAGAGTCGAGTGTACTTTGAGAAAGACATGTTCTAAAGCATGATAAAAATTACATTTGGACGGTACCAACGCTTCCTTCACAAGGGTGGCTCCAGGTAAAGGGAAGGTGGTCATCCCCCTTCGGGGAAGGCCCCTTTTCTGGAAAATTTTCCAATTTCGTTGTGGAGTCATAATGGGCACGATATAGTATGTAAATCTCAGTGGCGACAATTTTTTACTTGATTTTGCTGTCTTGGAGAACAGATTTTTCAATCGAAACTCAATCTTTTGTTTAATCAATATAGGGCCTACACGATCGTTACATTTTCTTCATAAAAAGG
Organism: Holothuria glaberrima; assembly: GCA_009936505.3. Lineage (NCBI taxonomy): Eukaryota > Metazoa > Echinodermata > Holothuroidea > Aspidochirotida > Holothuriidae > Holothuria > Holothuria glaberrima. The sequence continues at coordinate 36,054 of WURT03552607.1, read as the reverse complement.
TAAAAAACTCCCAAATTTTCATGATTTTGTTCTAAAGTACTTCAAACGTTTGAGCGAACGAAGCAGGCAGACAGGGTCAAAAGGTTTGCGTTCACCATCATTCAGTGACCCGTAACTTTCGTCGGGATTTCGGTCTGCTCGTCTCCTCCGGTGAGGACCTTGGACTCCCTTCAGAAAAATCCTGGTACCATCACTGTTTCGTCATTTCAAAATATTCGACTTTTATGACAGAATTTAACCGGCTTAAGTTGCAAAGTTATGATCTCTTTTTTTTTTTTTTTTTTTGGAAAACATGCACAGCTACGTGAGTTACCTAAGTTAGTTACGTTAGCTTAACATTTCGTATTTTAATGAAAATAGAGATAACAAAATATACCTTTGTGACTCCCCAACAAATTCTCTTAATCCCCGACGAAGGGGTTTAGACCTACAAATTGATGTCATGCACAACTAAATATCTCCTTTCATTTTCTTGAAGGGAAATTTTCAGGTTACTTTTGTAAATGACAGCAGGGAATGAATACATATAAACCTACAGTAGTATTTTACTTCATGGTTATAGTTAGACATTTATTTGATCCTGGAGCTGCCATTCGCCTCTTGCATATCCCTCTTTCCATTCCCTAAGTGAATGAATTGGCATATTGAAGATCACCATCTAAGTCCAATAAATTTTAGGCTGGAAGAGACCGTGAATCATTCCTTTCATTGTAAGACGGGAGAGTTGTAAAGTACAGGCGTAGATAACTATGCTTAGGTGCGTACAGAACGTTAGGTGTCATTTTGTGTAGTTTTGAAGAATATAATCACTGAAAAAAGTGTGACATACTATTGAAACAGTTTGATATATTCCACAAAGGTAACAAACAAGGGGCATTCGATCTTGGCAAATGTAAGTAACGGCATACTCAACCCCCAAACTCCTTGACTATAGCTTTAGTCCTCCATACCCCAAGCCCAGCCCCCACCTTACCCACATACGCTTAGGCCTACAGTAAAACAGTATATCTAAACGATGAATTGCTTGCCCGAGCACCTAATAAGATTCTGTGTTCACATTGTCTGTCTATACCATTATTCTTCATAGATCGAAATATAACACCAAGAAATTCAACAAATTAGAGATATTTATCATTTTCGTTCGTCAGTGGTAGCAATAACTTTCTGACAGTGATTTATTTGATCACATGTTGTTTTATAAAAAAAAAACTGTCGAGTACGAAACCTCTTTTAGACTTATAAAAATCTTGCTTCTGCAATATCAGGCAGACACAAATAAAATATCAAGCGATCTTTGAGAAACTAGGCTTTATAAAGTTTTCTATGAAATGGGGAATTAGAAATTTAACCTAAATGTGAATACTGAAAACGCAGTTCCTTGTTAGTACATCCTGTCATAAAAACATGGAGTTGATGCTCTCCAAAGGTTATTAGCTGTTTGTGTCTTTGTATTTTTTTCTTCGTGTAAAAGCAAAAGCGTTAGTTTTCATTACCTCCTTCCTGAAGATCCCATAAAGCATATCCATTAATTGGTAAAATATGGGGCGAATATTATAAAACACGACAGATCTTCATGCCATTATTAGGCTAAATTCAGCTTGGCAGCCGTTTTCTCTAAATAAGTCTTAGGCCTATTTGAAGTGAAAAAGAAATCTTGGAACGAATATAGGCGAAGTCGAAAAGTGATATTATTTAGCTTACAACACGGCAACCTTTGATTCCTTAAATCTTTGCCGTGGCAAATTCTTGAAAATATAATAATAAAAACGCACAGCCTGTTGGGTGTTTCAGTGATTTCTGAACCCGAGCTGTACTTAACCAGGTTTCTAACGCGTAGGTTTTTTTTTTATTCTAACGGAACTCGATATAGAAATTGTAACCTTTTAATCAATTTCTAAATGTTAAAGCCGTTCAGGCAGGTGAGTTCTTACTTATCTATGGGGATGTTGAAACTGAATTTTTGAAAAGTCAAGACAACTCGGTTGCTAACCGAACAGTTTTATGTTGCTTTCGTATGTCTATGAGTTGACCTGAGAGTAACTTTCTATTAAACGACGTAGGTGAGGAGAGAGTTCTCCAACCCCATCGACACCTTTGGTTAGAGGTCAGTTGTGTACCTTACAACTACGCAACAACTTCTCCCTGACTGCAGGTAGTGCAATCAAGCAAACCTAGCAGTAGCCTAAGGCGGACTCTCAAATATACCTATTGTGACTGGGAAGGGGTACACCGATACCTTAGGTACATGCATACCCTTGATAAAAGTTCCTCATTTCGAACGTCTGTCTTATCGATGCACATCTTCTACGCGTTACTGTAATCAGGGGAGGTAATATCACCTTCCTGGTGTAATGTTTGCATCTGTCGTCATTAAACAGTCCCCGACTTTCATTTGGTTCACCACGATTAACTCTCAAATTTTTGATTTTTATTGCTACGCCCTGTATACGTTGCAAAGTTTCTCGACATGACAACTGATAGATTAGGAGTTGGTCTATCATGACATTAGTCAGGGTAACCCAGCCCACCTCAAGGGGAGTGCTTCCTTGTGGTCTTTCACTTGCTCACCCCATGGGGTCCCCTGTGGTGGTCCAAAGTGTGAGGCCCCTGGAACTCTTGCAATATTACATACAGTTATACGGTAACTGAAATGCAGATAATTGGTCCCAGGTACTCTTTTGAGATTTTATTTCATCTCACGTTTGTGATATTCAGCCTGTCACACTCCTTAGCTTGACGTTTCGTGTCATTTCACATCATACATTTCGTGCACACACGCTTGAGAAAAATTTTTCTCTTTTCAAACGTCGGTTTTACTTATAAAAACCTTTCTAAACTATACGGGTACTGCTTAGTCGTCTGCACCTATCAAAAGTTCTACAGTCCCCAACTTTACGGTACCACACCACATCACTTCTCATTGACTGATTACGTTTTCTTCATTTCCACATTTTAAAGAATTTCGCATCATGATAACTGAATGCTGAGGAGTTGGTCTATGATGACATTAACTAATTATCATAGCAAGGCCGTTTATATTTTGAGCTAAGATAAGACAAAGCTTAGGGTAGTTGGCACTGACTATTTGCTCCCGTAGTATCCACGGTGGGTGACGTCCGTGGTAGATATTGTTTAAATAAAATGTATATACTTGGTATCAGTAATTCTTTTGAGGAAATTTTATTTCATCTCATATTTTGTGATATTCGATTGCAATGGCTTAGCTTACACACTCATTACGGTCTACGGCACCACTTACCATGATGGGCCATTTCGACGGGTGCATTAACCGATCCAACACAAACAGAACTTGGTTGGGTTGTCGTTACAAACAGTTCAATGTTTAAAGACGGTGGGAGACACTAGAGCAGGCGCAGTGAATCGTTTCTGTCAATGGGGAAGAGGTTATCATACAGACTGAAATTGTCACACACTATTGAGTTAGTTCATCTACTAGAATACAGTGAATGCATCTTGCGTGCATTCTATCTGCCTATATATCATCGAACAGGTTGATTTTAGTCACTGTGGCGGATGCAGCACTCACAGGGACACTTCCCAAAGAGGGTAGCCGTACAGGGCCAAATCTGACCTTTGCCCCACCATGGATGAGGCTTAGGTCAGAAAATTGGCAACCCATGCGCCCTACCGTGTCAGGAAATCGCATTATAAACCAGCATTTGGGGCTATTATTTAGTGCCTAACATGACTACCCTCACCGTTATGAAGAAAGTTTGGTATCCCACCAGGATAACAAACCACGAAACCAACATATTTTGTGAAACAAAGCAAAACATATTCAGGAACAATGAAAGAATGAACATTTTACGTCATGCCCGACCAGGGTGTCCAATTCCAATTGACGCAGCCTGTCCCGTAGCAGTGTTGTACTGATTCAATGTTTTCATAAATGTGGTCACCAGAACTGCGGAGGGCTTCACAAAATTGAAACACATGTTGAAAAATCTGTTTTAATGGTGAACAAAATCAAAACGCGCTTCGAGAGGGGATAATTTGTATGCATCGTATCGTGCCACATGTGAGAAAACAGCTATGCAATCATTTTAAGGATGAACATTTTTAACTTTAACAAAACAGTGTAGGATAACAAAGTATGTCCAGGGTTACGAGACAAGGTGGAAGGACATTTACTACTAACTACATGAAAGCAAATTTTGAACGAAGAGCAATGATATCTACAGCTCGCGAAGCATGCCAAATATTTATGTTCGTATTGAAGGATTTGCGTTTCTTGAGAACAAAACGTGTAAACCATCGGTGCAATTCATCGCCGTTGGGAGTTAGTACACATTTAACCATACCTACTAGCTCGGCTATGGCTCGCGAAGAATTCCTGTGCCACCACCGGTTCAATGGTGATATAAAAATATCTGTATTTAATAAAAATGCACTAGTGATTTGTCCTTCAGGCTAGATGAATGGTCTCTAAAGGCTACAAACGGCCTGCGGGTCGAGTGTTCTCACTGCGCCCAGTTAAACCTTGGTAAAAGTAAATTCAGTTACATGCGATAAGATGTTTACGTGTCAAGAAACCAACCAACAAAAATAACACCATAAGCATATGTCGTCAAAGGATCTCTCCAAAAAGGGTGAATTCCTATACTCTTTCATTGCAGTTTTCATAGGACAGAAAAAAGTTGCACTAAGCCTACCTTTCTTTCGCATCCATGAAGGGAAAACGGAGAGACAAAATCGCGCGCGAGGCGCCCTAAAACCTTTTTGTTTTCAATAATAAATGTTCTTTATACGTAATGTACAGGGAAAGTGTAAATGCAATGAAACACATCATGCTGGCATGTTGCAAGCAATAAAAATTACGGTAACTTTACTTGAGAGTGCGGGGCGAGAAGGGTTGTGTGACCCCGCACTCTCAAGAGTAAGGAGCGTCGTCCCCGCTTCCCCTTCCCCTTTCACCACGCCTGTGATGACTTGCTACAATCCCTTTGGCTTCCCATGCGTACAAATAAACACTGAATTGTAGTGAGAAATTTTTGTTTTAGAGGGCCATTTTACGAGATTTACAACGTTTGCGACCAGAGGTGGCCTGATGCTTGGGACAGGGGCTACGACGATCTTCCGATCTCCCCGTACGGGAAGCTTTGCAATTTCGTGGGGAGCCTTACTGTATACTGCATGATATCCCCGACAAAGAGACTTACTTGGTTTTGCTCTCAACGAGGGCAGATTTTTCTATATAAGACGCTTAAAAGATTTTGGCGCGCTTCGCGCGCTTACGAGCTTCTTTGTTCCCGTTTCTTCCATACTTCCGTTCCATATTGCTGAACAGTGCACATCCCTCTCTACAGAGTTACCTGCAGACATGTTATACAGTTTTCTGTAAAGATGGGGAATTTAATCCCCAAACGCTTAGTTGTTGATTCCTTGCCGAAGGCAGGCAAGGAATCTATGCGATGGTGATGTCGTGTGTGTATGTTTGTGTGTATGTGGGTATCTGACGCTTAGCTTGTAAACACGATATCACAAGACAGCAACCGCTGTCACTTTTCATACTTGGTATATAGATTTGTCATGTTGAAATAAAGAGACCTATTGTTCTGGTAGAGGTCAAAGGTCATTTGAGGTCACCAGAGGTCAAAAACCGAAAACCTTGTAAACACGATATCACGAGGTAGGAACGACCGACATATTTTCATATTTGGTATTGGTTTCACTTTTCATATTTGGTATATAGATTTGTCATGTTGAGAGAAAGAACCCTATTATTTGGGAGATCAAAGGTTATTTGGGGTCACCGGAGGGTAACCTGGGAAAACCTTGTAATTGGCTTATAAACACAAAATCTCGAGATGGGAATGACCGACACTTTTGATACTTGGTATATAGGTTTGTCATGTTGAGAAGAAGGACCCTATTGTTTTTGGTGGAGGTCAAAGGTCATTTGAGGTCACCGGAGGTTAAACTACGAAAACCTTATAAATGGCTTGTAAACACTATCTGGAGATAGCAATGACTGACACTTTTCATGTTTCGTATGTAGATTTCTTTATATTGAGAGAGAACCCTTTTGTTTTTGGTGGAGGTCAAAGGTCATTTGAGGTCACCGGAGTTTAAACAGCGGGAACCTTTTAAATGGCTTGTAAACACTTTCTGGAGGTAGCAACGACTGACACTTCATGTTTCGTATGTAGATTTTTTATGTTGAGGGGAGAACCCTATTGTTTTTGGTGGAGGTTAAAGGTCATTTGAGGTCAGTAGAGGTCATAACCCGAAAAATTTGTAAATCTCAAGGTAGGAAGCTTGGATAGATATGTAGTATGTGAATGTGTTATGGTGAGAAAATGAATCCTATTGTTCCTGGTGGAGGTCAAAGGCCATCTGGGGTTATGAGGAGTTACACTGAAAACCTTGTTCACAAGATATCTCAAGGTAGAAAGCTTGGATAGTTTTCATAATTGGTATGTGCATGCAATATGGTGAGAAGAACCATGCTGTCTTTGGTGGAGGTCAAAGTTCATCTGGGGTACGCCTAAGGTCAAAGTATGAAAACCTTCTTAACACGATTTCTTCATGTAGGATGCTTGGATAGATTTCATACATGGTACATGGATGCTTTATGGCTGAAGGAAGTACCTTTTTGTTGGGGATGTCAAAGGTCACCTGGGGTCATTAGAGATTGATAAGCAAAATTTCCCAAGAATTCCCAAGAAACTCCCAATATTTCTATTGCAAGGAATTACTAAGCCTTTCGGCTTTCTGGTTCTCCTTCCTTTTTATCGCACAGCATGGTAAGCAACTCGAGGCGGAGAACATGTTATCACCGATTTGGGCCAGCCACCATGACCTCCGATGTATTTTACTACAAATATGAACAACTAAATTTTGCGCGCAACGCATTTTCCAAGTAGTACTGCCCGGAAAAAACACTAAATCAGCTATAAATTAGGCTAGCCAAATATACACATATATAGTGTCCAGTTTTCTTGTCATGAAATGCTTAAGTAAAAATACTTTATATCCAGCAACCCCGTCCTCACCCACAGTCCACACCTTTTCCATTACCGATCGCCTCTGTTGGAGTTCGGGGTCGGTTGCTCATTCAGGCAACTTTGCACTCTATCGTACAAATGCTGGCTCCACACCTGTTTGGGATCTAATAGCTTTTCATTCATAGTCTTGCCACGCGCAGAATAGACGCAGAATAGCAGTGACAGATTTGTATACGAGTGCGATTTCCTGCAAGCTACAGGGTTTGGGAGTTCAAATTTTCTTCCGTCATGCTCTAGCTGCACGTGGAAAAGATTCATAATAGTCACAATAGTGACAAATTTGTTTTCTGACGTCAATGCTAAGCCCCTAATTTGGTAGTTAGGCCGAGGTCGACATTGTTCCTGAATGTACAGCATGAATATCTTCCCATGAAAACTCCTACATCCGCCACTGCGAATATGATTTCATCTAGTTGCTGCCAGTGGTCTGCAAGTAGTGGTGGCACTATAAGGGGACATCCCCCTCCATATTGTCCCTTTCCCAGCTTTCTCCAACTAAATTGTGTACATAAACTATTCATTCAGTCAATCGTCTGTGTATGAAAAATCCTCTAAAGCAATATATTAGACTCTGGACTTAATGATCTTGAACATAAAATATTTTTGGTGAGCTTTGCGCGCATCCATCGCTGCGTGGTACTTGCCATAATTAGGCCTACTTCATATGACAGCTTGAGTGATAATACTGTTCCAGAGCCACTTACAACACCTGCGATCATTTGTTCTCCCAATTAACAATCCTCTGCATCAACAACACGACAAGCTGTTAGTCCGATTTCAGCATATAAAAAAAGTGTTCAAATCGTAAATTTGGTGGTCTATTGCTACCTATTAAACTCCTGAAGATACTTAAACGCTCCAACCTAATGACAATAATTTTACAAAGCCATACACTCGCTTCGCGCTACCCGGGTCATTTTTTTCTGTCGGCACTTTCTTCCCTTGAGTCGACAAACACGGTACTACAACCCCATTCAGAATGCCTTGGCGACGACTCCCTTGCCTCGGCTACGCCCCTGATACTTTCCAGTTCTGAAGGGACTAGACTTTGGCGCTAGTATTTCGACTGTATGACATCTTTTCCCTCCAACCCGCCTATTGATCTCGCTGTCACTGAAAACCAATTCTTGCAAAACGCGAGTCAGTTGGTCCTAACAGCATTTGTAACCATGTAAAACTGAGGACTTTAACGCCTAGTTCCAGACTTGGACTTATTTTCGGACTGGAGTCTGTTTAAACTGGACACAGATTGGCCCGGATGGGCTGCAACTGGACTCCAACTCGGAGCCGACTCTAGCCGATTCAACAAAATTATGCTTTCCATAAAAGTAACTAAAGACTACATTGTTGTTAGTGCAAAATTTAATACATGAAGGGTTATGCACAGTTAACTTTATTTGAGCATGGGTCAAACTATAAAATTACTGTATCTGGACATGGTTTAAAAAGTCTGTGAACGTTACGCTGCATTGGCAATGGGTCGGACTCGGAACTGGCCCGGAGTTGGTACTAGGGGCGGGTACAGGAATTTAGAGGGTACACAGTGAGTTATCTCATCTGAACCGATGCGAGGTTTTCAGATCGTGAGGTTTGCACGCGTGGGGTCCTCGAGCCCGCGTTAGGGCCCCTGGCGCGATCCAGGGGAGAAGCCCCCGAATCCCTCAAAATACTTTATTTTATGAATGAAAAGTCGGCATCCGTTAAGGAGATTTTACATCATTTCAAATTTTATGCAGTTCGATATTAATCGCTGAGTGCAGGTTACTGTATATTGGGATATCTCTTGAGTTGTGCTATCTTTGCCAAGGTTTCGAACTGATCATGTGTTGAAAACTTCTTATAATTTAATGAATTGGTCTTATCTTGGTCGGGTGTAATGGAAGGGTTTGTTGACAAAAGAGAGGGGTGACGATCTGACAACTCCCCCTCCCCCTCGAATTTTTCTCTATATAAGGTGCAGTGGCGTAGCTAGAATTTCTTTGTTAGGGGGAAAGGCTTTTCTCAAGGGGGACAACCAAAATAAATATGTATCAAACATATAAAAATCAATAACAGAGTGGTGCTCGGCAGTATGCCGGGAATGTCTCTACTAATATGGTAGGTAAAAAGGTTTCAATTAGATAATTAGATCACGAAACATCTGTATAACAGAGTTTGCTGTCATGCAACATCGATCTTTTATTAAGCTTTTTTTACGCACTTACTACACTGAAGCCCAATACAGCGTGCAGCAGCATGTGCAATATAAGTTGTAAATGACTATGGTATCTATATGTTGATATTGCATGCATGAGGTTAAGCTATTATATGCTTTGACAAATAAGACCAGGGCGCCATCATTTCTTGTTACTGTTTTCAGTTACGTTCGTACCCACCAAGCTGTTCATGTTTATCAAAGTTTGTGTATAATGTAAATGTCGTTTTTCCTCTGTCAAAGAAAACTCTTCCTATCTTTGTAAACACACTTTTGAAATTATTACGTGCAAGAACGTGATACAAAATAACTGGGGGCATTGTCCCCCGTAGCTACGCCACTAGTAAGGTGACCCATATCCAAAACGGTGCTATCTTTGGCAAAACTTTGAACTGATAACATACCTACCACCCCTCATTATATAGTGATATTTTTGATGTGGCATAGCACCTCTCCATGGCTGGTACAATGAGACCGGCAGAGGTAAGCTCTGGGGTAATTACAAAATGAGACTTCTAATATGAGCAATGATATTCAAAGGATCAGGGTACACTGGGGAGTGAGTGGGAGCAGGCATAACCGAAATGCCGTGGACAAAGAATATGTAAGTGTGATAACATTCATCATCCACCAATAATGGGTGCTCGCGAAGCGCGCCCTGAAAATGCTCTGAAAAAATGTTTAACGACAAATACACTCTTCCACCCTTTCATATCATGCTAAAGAGCTTTTTACCATTGGCTACCCATTATGTTAGATTGCTTTATGATCCTCTCTTGACAGCGGTTTTAGATGTACCTCTAAGATTCGGAAAGTGTTTTGGCTAGAATAATATTCTCCGCGGTATGCCCTAACTGCGTAATATTCATGGTTACGAGATATACAGCGGGAAGCACACCAATGCGCTCGCAGTGTGTCAAAATTTCGCATTAATTTATCTATGACAAAATTGCAATCTCGGCTCAGAGACGATATCATGAATAGTGTGAATACGTTTGAGACAATAATGATGTTAAGCTACATCACAGCAATGAGGCTAAAAGCGGGCGGAGTGTGTGAACATATTGAAAGATTGCCGTGGATTTGCAAAAAATTTGATAGTTGGCAAACGATTTGTTACAGAAAAATCTTTACAATAAGTCCATCACATAGTCAATTATACAACTCACTCTACGGCCCCTACACCTGCCGAAATCTATAGCGTAATCACTTTTTGGGTTGCACTATTATTATTGGAAACTCGGAAATCGATTGCGGGGTGACACTCGTCCCCATGCTCCCCCTTCCGGCGCAACTGCGCACAATAGTACGTCCTCTTGCAATCCTTGCGTCGTTGATCATCCTCTAAAGGTCCTTATTGTGAACATTTGGAATCTGAGTCCCCCCCCCCCGCGCCCCGCATCCTCTCTAGACTGCAGAAATTTTCATGTTGTTTAATACAAATCTGTAACTACAGTTCACAGTAACAATCTCCCCCCCCCCGCTCCCCCTCCCACCACATGTTTCATCTGTAGATACGTCCTTGATCTGTAGAGTAGCATCATTGTTCAGCCACTCACCAGTGTTTTCACACATTGTAGCCTTCCTGACTTCATCAACCACTTTAATGGAATTTTAAGAGATGCTTTCAACCCGGGAATTGTTACAATTCACTGATTTCATGAATGTGCACCAGCTGGAAACGATAAGGGCCCTGATAACTGCATATGACGTCATTCCCCAGATGATGAGGTCACTGTGCATAATATACAATATTTGTTGTTGGCACTGTTGCAGAATTTCACAAATCACAATCAAGGAAGTTTCCTCACGGAAACCAAGCGCTCACGACGTTTAACAAAAGTAACAGTGTGCTTAAAGATTAGAGGCCATTGGTGCTATCAAAGGTAAGTCATCAGTGTGGACGGAATCTTTTCACAGACCAGACTACTTTCTACTTGGCTGGAACGAGTTCCACGTTCAAGGCCAATCCATTGGAGTAAACACGCTCTCCACGTGGAAAGGTTTGGCGAAAACGGTATGAAGAATTGATATCCGACTACACCGCTTAGAGAAATAAAGGTGGAACTGGAGGCAAAGTAGTCAGATCAATGGTGGAGATTTCCTACAATAAAAGGGTAATTTCATGTGAACCCTATGAGGAACTGAAGTGTGTCAAATTTTCTGACTTCGTGAGTCGAAAATTCGAAACACTGTTTTCAAAGCAAATAAAAATGCTGAGGGTTATTCATTCAAGATTAAGCCCCTAGTGAAAACTCGAAGCCCGCCCGAGACCACATGGCAAAAGTAAAACACCAGTCCCTTACTAATTCTTCCACGAAGCACCGATTTGAACCCAATTGAGTGTAATAATAATTCATTTAAGTAGTCGGTCTAGTTTATGTGGGGGTGCTAGTTGGTAGTTAGGAGAATTGACTGTGGAAGGGATCAGACCAGTTTTTCAAACAATATTTTAACTCAAGTTGTAGTACAGAAAGTTATAATCAGATCAGTCCATTCAAATTTCACAACACAGATGCATAATAAAGAAATACCAGTTCATGCTGGCTGCAGGCTAAGCTGTTAGGTTTCTGAATTGTTTCTGCTAGGACCACTGTGTGCCTCGTGATCATCGATGGCCATGCGTTACAAGAAATTTTAAGTTGCAAAAATGCCCGACAGAGACTTTAACAGATTTGTGGTGCGCAAATGTCCCCTCCCCCTACAGCTACGCCCCTGCATAGAGATAATTTTCACAATTATATTGCCGGAGAATCCATATACCCCCTTCCCTTGCCAAGTATTAAAAATACATGATAATCACTGACCAACCTATTCCGAAATTGCAGAGTGGGTGTTAAGACCGCGTAATAATACACGTTTGCTTAAATGAACGTATTTCTTTGATTTCTTATCTAGATTTTCAGATGCTAAGAAATCTCCTCCAACGTTGTTTAATATCAAAATTTTCCAGGGGGACTCACAGACCCCTCTCACAACGTTTCAAACTTCTAGCCCGGCTTCACAAAATAAGCCACCTTTTTTTTAAAAACCCTAGATCATCACTGACTAGTATGTGAAATTTATTGATATTCATTACCCTTGATTGAGCATTAAATGAACAAAGTGTCATTCCAAAAACCAACTCTTAAGCAGACCCGTAGCCAGGCGAAGGGTTGAAGGGGGCAAGATATTTTTCAAGGGGTGACATATTTTTAAGGGTTGGTACGAGGAAGATATGTTAGTGCAAAACTTATTTATTGTCCTCATAAAAGGGAGTGATTTTTCTAGGGGACAGTTCCACTGTGCCCACCCCTTTGCCATGGGCCTTATACAAGCACTGGCTCAAGTTGATGTTACTCACAGGTCTTGGACACAGACATACTTCTCAAAAGTCTCACCTTTCTGTGCATGGTACCTAGATGGATGCAGAATTGAGATGACAGATGTTTAAGTTTCTCTCTTCTTTATGGGATGGGGTCAGGAGGGATTAGATACAGGGTTAGGCCACAACAGGCCTGTCCCTGAAAAAAAATTATGTTTAAAAGCCTCCGTAAAATTAGAAAACGTGTTCTCAGCTCAGTTCAAAATAATACATATCACACTTGATATCCAGCCAGGCCCGCAGCCAGAGGCGGTATTTGGAAGAAAGAGAAGGTGGGGAATCCATTACCATCGGCCTGATAAATTATCCTGCGCGGGAGTTCCCTTTGAAGTATCAGTGCCCTCATGTCGGAATTCAGTTGCATCAGGCCTTGGTTAATCTATGTTTTAAGCGCCATAACTCTGGATAATGGGCAGGAATCGTGAAGTAATTGTGAGAGCGACAGATCATCGAATTTGAGCAGTGGGCCATCAGAGAGTATTCTTTCTAAAAAGTAAGATAATCTAAGATATCAATTGTTCTTTAATTGTATTCAGCTTGTATTGGCGTCTCCCGAAAGGAAAATCCAGCCAATGCGAAACAGAACTGCAATATGTAAATTTAAATGATATTTATGGCCATATTTGTTTCCAACCGAAATTTTTCGTTCTTATTACAATTCAAATGTAAAATGAAAGAACATAACCAAAGCTTTTTTTTTTCCTTTGGTGTTGTCAATTATTTTACAGAAAACTGAAAACTGAAAACTGAAAAAAGAGCCAAGTTCTCTTTTCCTCGACATTTGGTTTATAACTAACTTTTAATTCGACCATGTTTGTCGGCTGCCGTTTTTCAAGTTTCAAAATGGTGGTTTTATTTATTTGTTCATGAGATCAATACCTTTTAATGATTCAACCGTTTAAATGACTATGGGTTTTTTTTTTTTTTATAGAAGTACGTTCAGCTACTTGACGGAGAGCGAAAATCAGTCGTTACTTGAAATGGTGTTATGGAGTAAGTCTGTTGCTAAATAGAACTGCTGAAAATCTGTGTAAATTTACATGATATTTTCGTTGTTCACTAACCAGGCCATATCATTATTGTGCCGTTTTTTTTGGGGGGGGGGGTTTGGTTTTTTGGTTTTTTTAACCTTATTTTAATTACCGTGAGTTTTCTTACCATCAAATCACATACTTTGGAGAACAAAAAAGGGATGAAAATGTCAAAAAACAGTTTTTCTAATTAAAGATTTAATAAGGGTGCTTACATTATAGCTCTGGCAATAGAATTTTAACGTCATGAAAATTGAAACTACCGATGATTGTAACGGATCAATCAGCTCTCACCGTATCGACTAGTCAGTGTAACCCGACCTCGGGGGCATGCATAATACTGCCTTTCATACCCCTCGAGGTCAGGGGTATGAAAGGCCGTAATATGCATGCCATCGAGGTTGGGTTACCCTGGCTACGTATCGACCCAATGTACCAAAACGCATACAGTATAGTACAGGACCATCCGTGTATGAAGTACATGAAATAACGCTGAACTAATATCGTACTTTTCACTGTACCGTCGTTCTCTTCGGACCCTATTACTTGCAACTGTCGTGGAACATGTCAGAGAAGGGTTAGAGCATCAGACGCAAAGTGCACAAGGTTTTGTATTTGCGGAGCAAACTTGACGAAGGGAAAATGCAGAAACCATGTAAGCTTCTTAGTCTTAATATTGTTAGGTAGTAGACTGCAGAGATGTAGGCCTAATGTTGTGTACATGTGCTTTGCGAAGTAATCGTCGTACGACAGTGTGTCCACACATACCCATGTACACATCGTATGCATGCAGAGTACATACATAGCAATGAATTGTCGATGGTGTATCGAATCGGCTCGCAATCGAAGTCAAGTAAAGGGCATACTGTTTAGTAAAGGGCATACCATGCGCCGGTTCTACGTATGATTGAGCAATCCGGAACAATGCGAGCAAAACGTCCTTTTTCTCAAAGTCCCCTCGACTCGCTGGCTAAGAGCCGAAGGGCAAAACCAGACGTTACTCCCGAAGGATTTCTGTTCCCAAAAAGAGCTACGTCCCCGAAGGGACACAACACTTACTAACAGGGCCAACCTCTCGACCTTCAGACCTCTCCACCAAGGGTCTGTCATGTGTGATCCCGTTCTACACTGGTTAAAAGGAACAGATACTACACATGATCTTAGCCAAAAGGCCGAGAAGCGATCAAGACGTGTCTTGATCATCTTCGAGGCCGAGGAGCGTATCCCTTTAACGGTTATTTTATACTCGGAAATTAACAACAATGTTATCATTGTTTTCAAAATAATTACTCTAAAATATGAGCAACAAATCGGTTCTAATCATTTTCAAGCAAGTTAAATAATATATTAATCAGTTCCTGATAAGGCTAACTCAGAAATACATTATGTAATGAAAAATAACTACTGCAAAAAAATATTATTATAAACTTAGCTTCGTCTACTTAAACATACATCATTCATTTATCTCTACTTAAAAGCTAAACCGCAATTTAGGCGATGATTTAATATCATCATAATTAAAGTACTTTCACTTTAAAATAATTACTTAAAGTGGCCATGACAAGGCCAAATTAACTTTTGTGTATTGCAAGATTGGGCACAGTATTGTATAAATATCTTTTCATACACAGTTAAAACCTCTGCAATTCGGCATAAATGAAATTGAAGCAAAACTTACAAAAATCTCGAAAAATTTTGAAAAATGCCGCAACAGGTCACCTGACTGTTATGACGCAATTGGAGGCACAAAAACTGCGCTATGTAAGGACCCGTAACGTATCTAGATGTGGAACTAATACAAAGCTGAGGTGAAGTTATCTTAGCACCTTCATGAAAAGGCTTACATTACAATACCTGCGCAACATACAGAACACAAAGCGTGGACCGAGCTGGTGCTTCGAGGCGTATCATTGGCTAATATGCAGGCGTGCATATGCGGGCGCGTGTTTAGTTTCCCGACATACGCCTCAGTTCGGTTTTGTACACAAAGAACGCGGTCGGCGTGCGTGCTGTACAGAACAGCTATGCACATGTATGGACAGTTCATAACAAACGCGCCTATACTCAGTGGTTTCTCCATTTGACGGCGTTATTGCGAATACTAAGCAGTCACCTCGCAGCGCGCGACGCATCATTCACAATGTGGTCACTGGTCACACGCGCTGCTCTAGTATAGTAGCACAGGTGTTTGCAATGATTTACCAGCTAGCGCGCGTTAGCATGCAAATGATTCGGTGTGTAGAACAATGGATAAGCTGCCTGGTTGGCCTACAGTAGTGTTGCTAACCGTGCCTCTAATTACGTCACGTTGTGAGACGCGCTCACATACGTTTTTTCGCTTTCGGATTTCAGATGGGCTGAGATTGGCCTGTATTTGGGAATTCAAAATGGTCGTATTTCGGTTTATATGGACGTAAGTTTAGTCCGGAAAACATACGTTTTATTTCAAGTTGTACCCAAAGATTACTTACTGAGAACTTACTTTGGCCATGTCATTCCTACTTTAAAGGCTACCACGGAAGGGGTAATTGATTAATGTTTATACTTCTGAAAACGCAGTTCAAGTTTAGAAGATCATGTCAAAATACCTTGGTGTTGATATTCTCTGAAATTTATTAGCGCAATGTTGAAACTGATCTGTTTATGTCTTTTGTATTTTTTCTTCACGCAAAAGCAATAGCGTAGTTTTTCATTACTTCCTTCCTAAAGAGCCCATATAGCCTTTATCTTTAAATTACCTACTAAGTTTTGAAATATGGGCGCGAATATCATAAAACACGACAGTCTTACATGCCATTAATAGGCTTTACCCAACTTGACAGCCGTTTTCTCTAAATAAGTCCTATTTGAAGCAAGAAAAAATGTTAGAATTAATATAGGCGAAAAGTGATGCTGGATTTTTCAGCTTAGAACACGCCAACTTTTGATCATTTAAAACGTTGCCGTGGTAAATTCTTGAGAATATAATAATCGTAACCCCCAGCCTGTTGAATTTTTCGTGATTTCAGAGCTAGGACTGAGCAAGACATGATTTGGACTAGTGCCTGGCCCTGCTTATCTATGGGAGGTTGAAACTGAGAATTTTTGAATAGTCAAAATTGCTCGGATGCTAACCGAAAAGTTTTATGTTACTTTTGTATGTCAAAGAGTTGACCTGAGAATAACTCTATTAAACGACGGGTTGGGGAGGGAGTTGTCCAACCCATCGACACCTTTGGTTAGAGGTTAGCTGTGCACCTTACGACTACGTAACAACTTTTACCTAACTGCAGGTAGTGCCATCAAGCGAACCTAAGCAGTAGCCTAAGGTGGATTTTTAAATATACGTATTGTGACTGGAAAAAGGTACTCCACTATCTTGGGTACATACATACCCTTGATAAAAGTTCCTCATTTCGAACCTCTGTCCTATTGATGCACAACGTCTACACAACACTGTAATCAGGCAGGGTGATATCACCTGCCTGCTGTAAAGTCTGCATCTGTCGTCCTTCAATAGTCTCCGACTTTAATTTTGTTTACCACAGTTGACTCTACACTTTCTAAATGTCTTCATTTCAACAACATAGACATGTTGCAGAGTTTCTCATCATGACAACTGAAAGTTTCAGAGTTGGTCTATCATGGTATTAGTCAGGGTAACTCCTTCCGCTTCAAGAGGAATCCTTCCTTTTCATTCACTTGCCCCTGGACTGCTAGAAGGGCAAGTGAAAAGGTCAAAAGTAAACACGTCTCCTCGCGGCTTGGTGACTATGACTATCATGAATTTAACAAATATAACTATAGCAAGACCGTTTACATTTTGAGTTTACCCCCTGGAGTCCCCTGTAGGGGTCCAAAGGGCGAGACCCCTGGAACTCTTGCAATACTACATACAGTTATGCGGTAACTAATTGCAGATAATTGGTCCCAGTTACTCTGTTGAGGTTTTATTTCATCTCAGTTTTGAGATATTCGGCCTGCCACACTCCTTAGCATGACATGCCGGGCCATTTCATGGTACATTAATCGATTGAACAACGCAGAACGAGAAGATGGTATGTTGTGGCAAATGGTGGTGTCACTGAGGTTAAAAGACGGTGGGAGACACTGATGCAGGCGAATTCAATCGTTTTCTCCAATGCGGACTACCCTACCAATTGTTCTTGTTACACCTCATTGATAAATTAGTGGGTAAACTAGTACACTAAATAGAGGCATTTTGTGTGCATATCTGGATTACCTAAATAGCAACAAACACACTAATCCAGCAAAGTGGCGGATCCAGGAAAAGCAGAGGCACTTCTTTAATTAAAAGACAAAAGCCAGAAAATTTGGTCCCCATGCGCCCTAGATCACAGAAAGTCCCATGCTAAAACCAACAATTCTGTGGCTACAGTTCAGCGTCTAACATGACTGGGGAGACAGCATGGCGAGAATTTGGTACCTGAAACCCATATTGTATGAAATCTCACTCCATAAACTCATTTAAAGTTTGTTAATTCAAATCCTCATCTATCATGCGATTGTTGCCTGCGCGTAGAAAATTTGGCTTCGAAAACAGATTACATTGCAGGAAATTGCAATCTCTTAAACTTAACACTGCAGATTTGCTTCTAAAATGCAATTTTTGTCATCCCAAATGCCGTGCACTGCAGGAAATAAAACTTTGAAACACCCTGATTAACATGGCAGTACTGCAGGCATATGACTACTCTGCCTAGGACGTCTAAGTTACAGGGTTGGAGTACTCGAGTCCAATTTTTTGTCGACTCGGACTTGACTTGGACTCGGGCCCTCTTTAATCGGACTCGGCTCAGACTCGGACCTCCGAGGACTCGGACTCGAGGACGAGTCCAGTCGAGTCCACCAACATTAATTACTTTCACAATTTGGCAAATAACAGATGCTGACTTTTTGTCACAATGTAATCAGGGCTATTGATATTTTATAACATAGCTTTTGTAGTACTGTGTTGTGTGAACCCAGGTGAACCATGGATGTGTTGCACAACCTTTATTATCTATTACTCCAATCAAAGCCAATAACTAAGTTTACAACAAGAGCAGTTAGCTTTGTTGAGTCTGAAAGCAGGAGGATTACACGTATCTTCAATTAGATCAAAAGAAAATAGAACCCATGCCTTGAACCTACTAGTTTCATTCATTGATATAACAGTAGGCCTGATGCATATTGATTATTACCCACCTTGCATGCTGCAAACAATGAACAGGTCTGTGCCTTGCCTATAGCGGTACATTGTAAGTGAACTTGAATCTTCTATTCAAGCCATGAAGTTATCATGGAATATGAGGAGTGGACAATTGTTTGCTTTCGGTGTGTTTACAAGTTTTACATCAAAGAAAAATAATCTTCTTTGTATACTGCACATAGTCAACAAAAATTATAGTAAATGCTACCAAGGGACTTCTTGCTTTCACAAGTCGCCCTGATCAGATGTAAATAAACTGTCTAGCAGCATGGGTCAGTTGGTTGCTGCTGATCTGTCTATACATGAAGTTTACTGTAGAGAAATTTTATGTACAGATTGGTAATTTAGTCCACTGTTGCAGGACTATCAACTACATGCAATCATATAGAGCTTGATTTTTAGTATATTTCAAAAGTCAAGTTACTTTTGTGCTATATATTGGTTGATGTCAGTGAATAAGGGGAGACTGATTTGGGATGAACTCGGTGAGTATACAGGCCTTTGTGATATTGTTCACATCACAAAGTTTAGGCTCAAAGCCTTCCAGTCTCAGATCTGATCCTAGTTGAACAAATGTTATGCATACAAGAAATAGAGTAGCCCACACTCTTTACATCACACTACTAGGCCTATTTACATCTGTACTGAAGAGCCTACTGTAGCTAGGGGCCATGCTGGCCATAAACAAACAGTTTTATTCAAAGGCAATTCTAGCATTATGTATAATTTAGTGAGTACATACCACCTATTATATTAGAGAATAGAGATCCTGTTATTTGCGGTACATTCTTATGTTTACATAATTTTGTACATGTGTTACTAAGACATTTTCTGGATATACAACTATCAACTTGTTACTGCGGTAACACGCTAACGCTTGTTGTTGTCCACTCAGCAATGATGTGCATGCTAACGCGCAAACGCGTGTTAGCGCCAAAGGCGCTAGATGCCTGATTTTTACGCCGTTACGTAAGACGGCTATTGCCTTCTTGACACCTAATGGAGCCTACATGGGGGCCGCCATGGCACTTTTAATACGGCAAAGCAATTCTGCGAAAAAAATATCAACGGTATGAAAAGCAAAACACCGTGAGTGTGAAATAAGCTTACTATGTGAGCAAATGCGGCATATAAATTCTGTGTTTCGCATGCAAAAGGGTTTGTTCCCATCTCTTCGGCGTAAACTGATCTTTTGGAACTAATGTGAGGCCTATGTGCGCTGTACGTGATTCATTTGCTCAGTGTACAGTTATTTTCTTTGTACAGTATAATCAAAAAACACTCTCTGGTTTTAAGTTCAAGGGCACTTGATTAGTTCATACCAGTTGAGGGGTGGCTTACAACTTGCAAGTATGTTCACATGCATACAGGTACAGGTGCAGGTATGGATATAAATTGCATATAAACCATATATAATGATCATATATAACCATTTGTTTAGTTAAAACAGTTAGGGGAGGGTTGAGCTTTGAAAAGACAGGCATGGTACTTCAGTGTGACCTGCATTTTTAATTAAAATTATGCAAACCATTATGCTCTATATAGCATCTCAAGTGGTGGCCCAGCCATAGTGTGTACAAAAATTAGCCCCATGCAGAAGATGACTCAGGCTTTTCGATCCGTCACTTCTCCTTCCCCCTCTCTCAGGATGGTGGCATGGTCTAAAATGTTCAGCAACACCTCATCCATCAAAAACTGAGGACAGCTTCCTCACCATTATACTAAATAAACAGCCTGGTATCATTGTTTGCTTGTGACAGCTTTACATCGGTATAGATACATGTATCCTGTGGGTCCTACTTGGTTCTCGAGTCTCTGCTGCGGTGCATGCATGTGCACAAAAATGGTTCGCAGAAAATTTCAGGATTCCCAAAATTTCACAAATCTAACAAGCTGTTTACTGAAGTTCTGGCTACTACACTTAATTTACAGTCTATATGTAAAAGCAGAACTACTGTAAAAGTGGCCCTTTGCTCAAAATACCTGAGAGCTGATGCCATAGGTGAATTATTAAGGAAAAACATGTAAATAGCCAAACAAAGCTCCCACTTTTTCCATTAATCTTTGCGGCAAGGCTGTTGTGTACTCATAACAGGATCTCTATTGAAGACCACTAAACACGGCTTTCACTGGTAATTTGGATTTCAATTGTTCAACACCATCACTATTACTGTACTGTGACTAGCAATTTCTTCTTCCTCCAGTGCAGAAGCTGCAGCGCACATTGTCAAGTGTTCTTTGATTTTATAGTATGTTTAGTTGTAAGAGTTTATTTTATAATGTGGCTATGTGTATATGTTCAAAAGAGCCAGGTTCTCATGAGGATCATATATGTTATAACCATTTGGGTTGCAAATTGGGGCACCTTTGTCCTGTTATGGAACAGCTAAAAATAAATTGGTGACATACTAATTCCCCAGACTACATAGGCAAAATTAATTACACATTCTTGAAATCCCCAATTTTTTATGCTTGCATATGTGCTGTATGCAACATTCTGTTTTTCATTCCCCTGTCCGGCATGCTTGTTTGTACGTATTTCATTCCCCTTCCATAAATTAATTGACATACTAGGCTTCCCCCCCCCCTTCCCATTGGGAACCCCGTGCAGGCAACAACACAGATAGTGTACATAATATGCAGTTTCACTCTCAATAGACTGCTTTTGTGTGGAACAATTTTAGGCAAACAGGTCTCAGCTAGTCAGGTAGAAAACCTATATGGGCCCCATATGGGTGAACCAATGTGGGGCCCATTAAATTTTGCACCCAAAATTCATAAGGGACCCATATGGGCCAGCCCACATGCATGTGAGACATTTGCACTTTACCCGTATTTAGCCACATACCGTATAAGTTGCCCACATGGGCCCCACATGTGCCCTATGGGCTGGCCCAAATTGGCCCCTTATGAGTCTTAGGTGTAAATCATATGGGCCCCATACAGTATGCTGGCCCTTATGGCTCCCCTCAGAGATCCCATATGGGATGTTAAGTGGGTAGAGGTTGTGAGCCCCGCCCCCTCCCCGGCCATGCAACCTTCCCGAAACTTCATTGAAAGTGCCTGATTGACAATGCAGTTGGACTCGAACTCGGCTCGGACTCGGTCCTGGTGGACTCGGACTCGGTTTGGACTCGAGGAGCTTGGGACTCGGACTTGACTCGGACTCGAGTTGTATGAACTCGACTCCAACCCTGCCAAGTTAGCAACACTCTGGTGGTCCATCAGGAATCTTCCAGTTGTGATTCTGGTGGACACTGAGCTAGCGTTCTATACGGAGGCGAACCGTCGGAGAAATGACAAGCTTTTATTCGGCGTTCCGCCAGTGGAGAAACTGTAGGGTTCCACTAGCGGATCGCCGGTTTTAAGATGCTCCCTGCATAGGGTTGTTCTGTTGTTGTAGAGGGGGAATCTTTATTCATCATACTTCATTCAAAAGTCTCGTCGTGTTAAAATACGGATATGTAGTGCATATAAGATTATGGGATTAAAACTTGAAATTCCAAACTTTTTAGTTGGCTTGAAACAACATTTCAAAGGGCCTAATTAGGCCTCTGAATCAGTCACTACAGTTCACCGTAAGCAGTAATCCTAATGCAAATTTGCACGGCCATTGTTTGCTTGTCGACCCCTCCCCCTTCCCTCACACCGAAATGCGTTACTATACTTTACGTTAACCTCCAGCGATCAATGAAATAGTAAGATTTTAATCCATCTTCTATCTACCTGCTCAACCAACACTTTATTCCGTGAAGCTTGCTAAAAATTTGCATTAGGAGTCATTTTCCGTGATGCAAGTTGCATGCAAGCTTTACAATAAGACACGATTAATTTTCTAACAAGCTGTGTCTGCTACGAAGGCAAGTCTGAATATTAAGAATGCCTACTTACAGACTTAACCGCTGTGATTTAACATTTTCCTGTAATATGTCTTCCCATAAGAAATTTAAGTACGGTATACTGTATAAAGGGAGTAGGCTTATAATTTAACTTCAACGTTTTAATCACAGTAGAACTCTCTGAAATTTTTTGGCCCTCTTCTCCAGCACCCGTCATGATTTTCTTTTTGTTTCTTCCTGCAAAATAGTATGAGTACGAGTGGAATAATTGTTCTAAAGCCCAACACGTAATATGTGTTTATCTATCACTCTTCCCACCCCGAAGTCCCGGCCGAACACAGTCCTTCCATTTCCAAAATAATTTCACAAGCTTGAGAAAATGCTGGGAATTGATTAAAGGAAGGCTTTTATGGATTTTAAGAAGTTAAGATGGGGACTAGCTTTGACCCGATGCACCTAGAATTTTATACAAGAAGTAGAACAATTTTGAGATTTTTTTAATTCTCTAAATTTAAAGGGAAATATTGCGTTTCTCCGACTTTTTATTGAATCTATTGTGTTTTACATACGACCCTTTCGGAGAAAGAGGGGTAACTGGAAAAAAATTCTAGCCGGTGTGAACTAATTAACGAGTTATTAACCTTTCTGTAACAAATGATAAATTTGTTCACCCAAAGAATTATGCATGCAAAACCATACCTTCGTCACCCCTGATTTGAACTCTACCAATCAAATAAATTTATCACGTTTCGTTAGACAATGACAAACGCCTTCTACAGCATGTGCAAAATGTTCGTAAAATACGAACGAACTACTGGAGAATCGTTACTTCACTGTCTGTATTGAACTAACTACAGTTTGTATACTAAGGGGGTTTTATAACTTCTACGCTATTCTAATTTCTATACACAAAAGTTGTAGCGATTGGGTCTTAGCAGGTTGCTTCGCTTTCGAAACAGCAGGATGTGAAAGAGATTATTGGTGCTTCAGCAACTGCTACTGTATGTCGGTTTAGCCCCTATTAGGAAACGAAAAGTTTACGAACCTGTGATGCCACTCGTCAAAAAATTATGTACAAATATTCCTGAAAGTACCAAAAACTAGGTAAAAATATTCCTCAAAGTACCAAAACTTTTGTACCAATATTCCTCAAAGTACCAGGAACGTTCGTTACCGTTCTGTAACGCTAATGTACACAGTATGAGCAATGAACAGCATGGTGAATAGGGAGATGACACTGAATCTCCCTGGGTGGGCTGTAATATCCCACAGTACAGCACAGACGGTACGGAAACTGTTCTGTTAGTTTGTTGTGAGCATGAAGGGACAGACAGGGTCGTGGGATGTGCTTTCGGAACGCGAGGTCAACACGCATTACGTAAAGAGTGTAAATATGACCCGACGTAACTCGCTTCCTAAATGAATATGCAGCGGTACGAACACACATGCGCACCCTCACTTCCTTACCGGGACTTGCATAGAAGACCCGATAAGGAATTCGCGGGCTTTCCCGCTCAGCTTGGCTCACCTCCAACTGACCCAGTAGAGGTACGTGTCTGGAGGGCGGGCAGTTTGCCAAGGCAGGCACGTGCAGCCGCGCGTGACTTCTCATTGCAGTGGCCGAATTTTCGGGTAGCTACTCCAGTTTCGAGCTCCGCGTGAGCCAGGAAAGACGCGCGAGAGCGGAGCTCGAGCCGACCGCCGCGGCACCCGCCAAGGCCATGTTTGTGAGTGCACACACATGCCCATGGCACCCCCTGTACATGCATACCCGCTGCATGTAGGCGAGGCTCATCGTTCGACAATGAGCCGGTCCAGTGAGGAAATTCTTGCAAGTTCTTTTTGTCCACATTTCGTGAGATTTGTGTTGATCTGCCTCAATTTATTTGTGATTCCTGTTTGGAAAGGGGAATAGACCACGATGGAATTACATTGGTGTCACTTTATGATATTTTTTCAAACGCAATATTTCCCTTTAAGAACTTAGTTAAGAAATGTGCCAGCATAAACCTGTAACCTAAAATCACTGGACTTTATTCTGTGTTAGGCTATTGTAATACAAAGGGGTGTAGGGGGCTATTTCAACGAAAATGGAATCAAATTTTGTTTTTTTAGTCTATTCAGTGTGCACCTAAAGCCAATTTAAGATAAGTAAGCAACAATTCTGTAAATAAACCCGAAAGATCATTAGCTTCTCCTCGTTGGGAGAAGGAAGGTGTTTCCTCCACGGTGATCCCACATGCTCATAATACCAACGAGAATGACTGTCTTTTTGCTCGCTTTAGTATTTTTAGTGGCTTTAAATCTCTTACAGCTATTGTTTCATCTAATTAATGTTTCAGTAATGTCATCAGATGCTGAGAAACTACATTTGTCATGCTGCTTGAGTGCATCTTGATTCTGAATTATATTTTTTTTATTCGTCGGGGAATAAAACAGGTGTTAGTCAAAAAAATAAATACAGAGCATTACTTTGGGTTTTTTCACATCGAAGTCCTTTATTATCCACAAATAAATCACATCTAACACAATTTCCGCTTAAATGTTACTTAATTTGACTTAAAGGGCAGCTATCGTCATCCCAGACAGATTCAATTCTCCCACACACTTAAAACAAAAGAGCGAAATTCACTCTTTTGTTTTTAGAGTACTACGGTGCAACTTGTAACTCTACCCATAACTGTATAAAACCCTTCCGTGTGCAGACGAAAATCTATTTTATTGCTTAAGGCCATGTCCTGGTGAGAATACAAAGCTATAACGTCTAATCTAAGCACTCTCTCTGCATTGTGTGGAATTTTAGCTACTCTGCATCTTTTGAACTACAAACTTTGATGTCAATCAAAGAGCAGTCACCAATTGAGAATTTTGATAAACCACAAAAAATATACTTTAGAGGGACGAGTTTTTGTCCAAGGTTATGGCGAAGTTATACTCTAATTGAAGAAAATGTGTCCAGGACCTTGCAATGAGAAATACTAATTCTCTAATAAAGTAACTTCTTCTCAGTAATATGTTGCTTTTGGAGGACGTTGACTTTTAAAGTCATTCAGGCTTATACTTTAACATAATTTTTTAAATTTAATGAAATATTGGACATATCTTCATGGGATATTTACAAGCGTTAAACTCTGTACTTAATATATGTCACTAAATATATTTCACAAGTTTAACAATATACTACAGATATCTCACATATGAATTTAAAGTTCAAGGATACTAGTTATACAATGTAACCAATTTACCAATTTTTACATCAAATTTAGAAACTTCCTGGAAAACTGGGATTTTCTGGATTAAAACCTACCCATTCAGAAGGAAATGTGGAACGAAATATTCTTACTTATTTTTAAGATATTAGAACAAAGAAGTTTTTCTCAGGTAAGATTTCCGAAGAATTCCACCAGAAATGCAACATAAAGTTACCATTGAAAAATAATAAAGAATATTTCGACCACTGAACATGCAACAAAAAGTATCAAATTTCTTTGAATTTTGCTTCACAGTTATTCAGTGTGACCAAGCCGAAAGAGAAAAAAATATCATCTATTACGAGATAAAAAAAATTCAAACTTTTAAAGCCTTTGTATAGTCGGGGAGTGTTTGTGGAGGGATCGCATAATTCCGCTAATGTATTATCATTACTTCTATACCATACTTAGTTTTCTCACCACTAATTGTACTTAAGGAATAATTGTTTGCGCTTCACAGTACTGAAAACATGCACAAACTCCATCGGTGAGCCGACCACTCAGATCAGGTCTCAAGAGCAAGCTACAAGTATTATTTTACGTCCGTTCAATATTTACCACATACGCATACTAGACAGCTGAATATCCTGTACATTTACATTGTAGAATACAAACACACACACACATGAATATATATATACATATATATACACATATGTGTGTGTTTGGTACGTATATGTAAATATATGTATATATACGTACCAAACACACACACACACACATATATATATATATTTATATATATATATATATGAACGACGGGTTCTACGTTTTGAGAAGTGATAATTGCGTGGTCTGTCCAGATTTTTTGGGAACCTGGTATTAGTTCTGAGACGTCATTTTATGCAGTAGTACTTTATTTGTGTGGAAAAATGGGGGAGAGAGGGTACTGGGCCCTTCAGGCAAAAGGCATCATGTGAAAAGTGAAAGTCAATGGGAACATTCCAAAAAAGTGGGAGGGATATACCCCATTCTCCTTCCGATTTCCACCTAATTTTATGGCTACAGGGATTTGCCTACTGACCCCTAACCTGTTAAGGAATATCAGAACAGGGAGCGTCACATATTTAGAAAAATAGTGTTTAAAGATCATCCTCTGAAATCACAAGTTATCACAAATATACTTTGCTTTCATAAAATTTGTCCGATTGTGGTGTATGACGCTCCATAGTGAGAAGCATTTTCACTTACAGCATGGACAGACTATGAAATTACTGTATTTGGAACATAGTTTAAAAAGTATTTGAATGTAATGCTGTATTGTCAAGGGGCCGGACTCGGAACTGGCCGGGAGTTGGTACCGGGCGCGGATCCAGAAATTTTGAGGGTCTACGGTGGGGTATCTCATCTGAACCGAAGATATGAGGTTTGCGCGGGTGGGGTCCCCGAGCCCGCGTTAGGGCCCCGGGGCGATCCAGGTCGAAGCCCCGTTGGGGGTTCAGGGAAGAAGCCCCGTAATCCCTCGAAATACTTTATGTTATGAACGAAAGTCGGCATCCGTTACGGAGATTTTACATCATTTCAAATTTTATGCAATTCGATGTAAATCGCTGAGTGCAGGTTACTTTATATTGGGATATCTGTTGAGTTCCAAGGCGAATTTAAGGTAATTTAAACTTTGGACGCTAGCATTAAGTACGAGGTGTACATTTATCCATAACAAGTGTTTTATTTTCGCTACAGGGTTATTCGGGTATAAGGACGTCTCCCTCCCCTTTGAGAAATTTTCGTTCAATTAAAGAGCAACAAATCTCACCCCCAAACAGTAAAAATTTTGCCAACTAAATTTACTTCTAGCTCCTCCTCCAGTTTCAAAAAGAATATTTGTTTAAAGTACCTCCCGGACAAAGCAACAATTGCCCGTACTGAGTTTACATGGCCCAAAGTCATATCCATACAGGCTCCTATGCGTTAGCTGACATTTACAGGTCAGTGACAGATCAATAAGAGTGATGCTATCGTTTGGATTTATGTCAATGAAAGTGCAGTCACCAATCGTTTTAGAACTATAGAGTTACTACTAAATATGTTTGGGGGATGCAACAGATCCTTTACGGTAGCTTAGATGCAAAACTGTGCCATCATAATCACTGACTAACCTATTCCGAAATTGCAGAGTGGGTGTTAAGACCGCGTAATAATACACGTTTGCTTAAATGATCATATTTCTTTAGTTTCTTATCTAGATTTTCAGATGCTAAGAAATGTCCTCCAACGTTGTTTAATATCAAAATTTTCCGGGGGGGGACTCACAGACCCCCCTTACAAAGGTTCGAACCACTAGCCCGCCTTCACAAAATAAGCCGCCCTTAAATTTATTGATATTCATAACGCTTGACTGAGCTTTAAATGAACGAAGTGTCATTCCAAAGACCAAACCTTTAGCAGACCTGTAGCTAGGCGAAGGGTTGAAGAGCCAAGATATTTTTCAAGGGGTGACAAATTTTTAAGGGTTGGTCCGAGGAAGATATGTTAGTGCAATAGTAATTTTATTGTCCTCATAAAAGGGAGTGATTTTTCTAGGGGACAGTTCTACTCTGCCCACCCCTTGGCCATGGGCCCTATAAATGCACTGGCTCAGGTCGATGTTACTCACAGGTCCTGGACACAGACTTACTTCTCCTCAAAAGTCTCACTTTTCTGTGCATGGTACCTACTAGATGGATGCAGAATTTAGAGCCCAGATGTTTACGTTTCTCAGACTCTTCTTTATGGGATGGGGTCAGGAGGGATTAGATACAGGTTTCGGCCACAATAGGCCTGTCCCTGAAAAAAAAACTTATGTTCAAAAGTCCCGTAAAATTAGAAAACGTGTTCTCAGCTCAGTTCAAAATAATACATATCACACTTGACATCCAGCCGGGCCCGCAGCCAGAGGCGATGTTTGGAAGGAAGAGAGGGTGGGGAATCCATTACCATCGGCCATAATAAATTATCCTGATCGGGAGTTCCCTTTGTAGTGCCAGAGCCCTCATGTCGGAATTTAGTTGCAACAGGCCTTGGTAAATCTATATTATAGCGCTCTAACTCTGGATAATGGGCAGGAATCGTGAGGTAATTGTGAGAGCCGCAGATCATCGAATTTGAGCAGTGGGCCATCAGAAAATATTCTTTCTAAAAAGTAGGATAATCTAAGATATCAATTGTTCTTTAATTGCATTCAGCTTGTATTGGCGTCTCCCGAACGGAAAATCCAGGCTTTTTTGCCTTTGGTGTTGTCAATTTTTTTACAGAAAATTATTGTAAACTGAAAAACAAGCCAAATTCTCTTTTTCTCTACATATGGTTAATAACTTTTAATTCGATCATGTTTGTAGGCTGCTGTTTCTCAAGTTACAAAATAGTGTTTACATTTATTTGTTTATGAGATCAATACCTTTAATGATTCAACCGACTAAATAAAGTAATAAGTCCCCTCCACTCGCTGGCTAAGAGCCGAAGGGCAAAACTAGACGTTACTCCCGAAGGAGTTCCGCTACCAAAAGGATCTACTTCCCCGAAGGGACACAACACTTACTAACAGGGCCAACCTCTTGACTTTCAGACCTCTCTATCAAGGGTCTGTTATGTGTGATCCCTTTCTACACTGGCTGAAAAGAACAGATACTACACATGATCTTAGACAAAAGGACGAGAAGTGATCAAGACGTGTCTTGATCATCTTCGAGGCCGAGGAGCGTATCCCTTATTGGTCATTTTATGATCGGAAATGAACAACAATGTTAGTATTGTTTTCAAAATAATTCCTGTAAAACATAAGCAACAAAACGGTTGTAATCATTTTCAAGCAAGTTAAATAATATGTTAATCAGTTACTGATAAGACTCAAAAAACATTATGCAATGGAAAATAACTACTGCAAAGAAAATATTATCATAAAATTAGCTTCGTCTCCTTAAGCATGCTGGTCCACTTCGTATTGAAGCTGTTAATTTACAGACACATTTACAGAGTTTTTGTGTCATTCATTTACCTCTACTTAAAAGCTAAGTCGCACTTTAGGCGATGATTTAACACCATCATAATTAAAGTACTATCACTATAAAATAATTACTTAAAGGCTACAGTGAAAATTTGCAGACAATTCTTTATGAAGTTTTCTACGAAAGGGGTAATTAGTTATGTGCATATGTGTATACTTTTGAAAACGCAGTTCATGTTTAATACATCATGTCAAATGACCTTGGTGTTGATACACTCTGAATGTTATTAGTGTAATGTTGAAACTGATCTGTTTATGTCATTGTATTTTTTCTTCACGCAAAAGCATAGCGTTTTTTTTTTTTTTTTTTTTTTTCATTACTTCCTTCCTAAAGAGCCCATATAGCCTTTATCTTTAACTTATCAATTAAATTGTAAAATATCATGTAACACGACAGTCTGTCATGCCATTAATAGGCTTCACTCAGCTTGACAGCCGTTTTCTCCAAATAAGTCCTATTTGAAGCGAGAAAAAATGTTAGAATTAATATAGATGAAAAGTGATGTTGGATTTTTCAGCTTAGGACACGCCAACCTTTGATTATTTAAAACGTTGCCGTGGCAAATTCTTGAAAATATAATAATAGTAACCCACAGCTTTCGAGTGTTTTCGAGACATCTGAACCCGGGCTGAGTAAGACATGATTTGGGCGGGTGTCTGCCCCTCAGTGTCATGTCTACATGCCCGTAACCAGGCTTTCTATCGCGAAGGGTATTTTTTTACACTAACGGAACTCGATATAGAATTTGTAACCTTTTAATCAATTTCTGAATGTGAAAGCCCTTAAGGCAGTGGTGAGGCCATGCTTATTTAAGGGGAAGTTAAAACTGAGAATTTTTGAATAGTCAAGACTGTTCGGTTGCTAACCGAAAAAGTTTTGGGTTACTTTTGCATGTCTAAGAGATGACCTGAGAGTAATATTCTATTGAACGACGGGGCTAGGAGAGATTTCTCCAACCCCATCGACACCTTTGGTCAGGTGTCAGCTGTTTACTTTTACGACTACCTAACAACTTCTCTATGACTTCAGGCAGTGATATCAGGTGAACCTAAGCAGTAGCCTAAGGCGGACTCTTAAATATACTTATTGTGACTGGAATGGGGTACACCATTACCTTAGGTACAAACACACCCTTGATAAAAGTTCCTCGTTTCGAACGCATGTCTTATCGATGCACATTCTCCAGCCTACACATTACTGTGATCAGGGGAAATAATATCGCCTTCCTGATGTAATGTTTGCACCTGTCGTCATTCAACAGTCCCCGACTTTAATTTGGTACACCACAATTAACTCTCCAATTACTAATTTTTTTTATTACCACGCCCTAGACACGTTGTAAAGTTTCTCATCATAACAACTGATAGCTTAGGAGCTGGTCTATCATGACATTAGTCACGGTAACCCACCCCGTTCCGGGGGAGTGATTCCTTTTGGTCTTTCACTTGCCCCTAGACTGCTAGGGGTAAGTGAAAATTTCAAAGGTAAACACATCTCTCGCGGCTTTGTGAACATGACTATCAAGAAATTAAACAACAAATATACCAAGGCCGTTTTCATTTTGAGCTCACCCCCTGCGGTGGTCCAAAAGGTGAGGCCACTGCAAATGGAACCCGTGAAATATTACATACAGTTATACGGTAACTTAAATGCAGATAATTGGTCCCAGTTACTCTTTTGAGATTCTATTACATCTCATTTTGTGATACTCGGCCTGCCACACTCCTTGGCATGGCTTACAGGGCAGCGAGTTTTCTTTTTTTTTTTTTCTTTTTTTTTTTTTTTGGATAGTGAAGGGAATTTCATTGCAATGGACCAATCAGCTTCGTAGAAATAAGCCACACCCCTTGATTCCAAAATAGCAGCTTTTCGACCCCTTTTTGTAATTCTGACACCGGATTCTGAAAGAACATGTCAAATATTCCTTGTCCACGTAACCCTAACCCTAATTCTAACCCTAATCATGATTTTGAAACAAATTTAAAATTTATGGAAAAGTCGATTTTCCCTTCACCATCCTACCAAAAAAGAAAAACGGCTGCAAGGCAATTTCAGTTTGCGTTAATCGATTGAACAACACAGAACAAGAAGATTGCTATGTTGTGATAAGTGTTGGTGTCACCAGGGAGGTGTTACTTTGTCAAAATAACATCTCCCTGGTGTTACTGAGGCGGACCGCCAGCGTGCTATACCGCGGCGAACCGCCAGACAAACGACAAGCTTTTATCCAGCGTTCAGCCAGGGGAGAACGCCACAGATACGGCAGCATTCCACTAGCGGATCGTCGGTTGTAAGACGCTCCCTGCATAGGGTTATTCTATTGTTGTAGAGGGGGAATCTTTATTCATCATATTCCATTCATATGTCCCTTCGTGTTTAAATACGGATAGTGCATATAAGATGGGAGAAAAACTTGGAATCCCAAACTTTCCAGTTGGCTAAGTGAAACAGCACTTCAAAACCACTAATTAGGCCTCTGAATCAGTCAGTACAGCTCATCGTCCGCCATAAGCCTAATGCGAATTGTACGGCCATTGTTTGCTTGCCGACCCCCTCCCCTTCCCTCACACTTAAATGCGTTACTTTACTTTTTGTTCACCTCCGGCGGTCAATGAAATAGCAACATTTTTAGCATCTTCTACCTACCTGCTCAACCAACACTTGCTAAAATTTGGCATTAGGAATAATTTTCCGTGATGCAAGTTGCATACAAGCTTTACAATGAGACAATTAATTTTCTAACAAACTGTGTTTGTTACGAAGGCAAGTTTGAATATCAAGAATGCCTTCTTACAAACTTAGGCTAACCGTTAAGATTTAACATTTTCTTGTAATATGCCTTCCCAAAAGAGGGGGGCAACTTGAAAATAACCTTTATTCTTTGCATTTTTTTTTGGTTTCTTGGTTATCACGCCTATGCACATGATTCATGGTACTGTTGAACTAAGGTCAATAGCTGCTGTAAGGAATTTTCTTGGGGGATATCTTGAAGTCACTACGCTCATGTGCAATATTATTCCACATGACTAGCGGTCAAATGTCCCCAATTACATATATGACATTTTGTGAGATAGACGGAAGGCTGCCGTCCATCCCTAAACATGAGGAGTGATCGTCACTGCTCACTGTGGCTTGAGAAAAGGAGAACCGTACGAGAGAGGACATAATTCACTATTACTCCAGATTCGGGAAGCAAATAAATTTCAGGCAGCTGCTTCAAGTTTTCAGCTTTCCACTTCCCAAGATGAAAACGTCATTTCATGGAAATTTAAGTAGCCTACGGTATACTGTATAACGGGAGTAGGCTCCTGATATAAACTGAACTACAACGTTTTATTCACAGTAGAACGCTCTGGAAAACATGACTGTTTTTTTTTTTTTTTTTTTTTATGTTTCTTCCTGAGAAATAGCATGAGTGGAATAAATTTTCCAAAGCCCAACACGTAACACGTGTTTATCCATTTCTTTTCCCACCCGCAATCCTCCTACACAGTCCTTCAACTTCCAAATCATTTCATAAACTCGATAAAATGTTGGAAATTGATTTAAGGATTTGTGGATCTGAAGAATATGGGATAGCGGACTCACTCTGGCCCGCTGCACCTTGTATGATGTATAAGAACAGTTTTGAGATTTTTTAATTCCCTAAAGGAGCTTAATTAAGATATGTTAGAGCATGAACTTGTAACATAAAATCGCCTGGTTTTAGTCCGTGTTCAGGTGTTAGGCTTTTGTAAAACAAAGGGGTGTAGGGGGAGGGCCCTTATATTCACGGAAAACTGATCAAAGTTTGTTTTTTATAGTCTGCTCAGTGTGCACATAATACCAATTGAAGATAATTAAGCAACACTTCTGTAAATAAACCCTGTGAATCCCTGGCTTCTCGTTGGCACGGCGAGAAGAGAGGGGGTTGCCATACGACTGACCTCTATACAGTGATCACAAATGCTTACAATAACGAGTTAGAGTTAGATGAGGTTTTACCGCCCAGTTTCTTATCAACTGGTTTAAGTCGAGCCGGCCACGGCCTTTTTTCCAGTTGTGGCTAACTGGCTTGTTTTCCCTACTCCATTGCTTATGCTGAGCACCAAGCACAATGGCAGTAGGTTCCATTTTTAAAGTCTTCGGTATGACCCGGCCAGGATTCGAACCCTAGACCTTCCGGCTGCAAGTCGGATGCTCTAACCACTCGGCCAACGAGCAAAACTATCTTTGCGCTCGCGGTTGTATTTTTAGTGGCGCTTTAGCTCGTACAGCTATCGTTTCATCTAATTAATATTTCATGAATGTCATCAAATGCCGAGAAACTGCATTTGTCATGCTGCCTGAGTGCATCGTGATTCAGAATGATATGTTTTTCTTAATCGTCAGTGAATAAAACACGTGTTAGTCAACAAAATAAATATAGGACATCAGACTTGGTTTTTTACTTCAAAGTCCTTTATTTTCCTTAAATAAACCACATCTAACACAAATTCCGTTTAAATACTTATTGATTTGACTTAAAAAATAAGGTTATGGCAAAGTTACATACTTTATTTGAAGAAAATATATCCAGGACCACCAATCGGTTCAGAACCCGTTTCAACAACCATAAACATAGCATTAGAAACAATTCCCCCGGCTTTCCAGTCGCTTCTCGTCAAAGACAAGTTCCCAAACACAGATAGCAGAAGGCTGTACGAACAACAGTTAATGTTAAAGCTTAATTCCCATACTACATGTCTTAACAAAGATATGGCTTTCTCATCCCACTACTCTACCAGTAAGGAAGTCCCTTCTACTCTGTAAGTTCATTGATCAGTTTTGACGAAGATCTCAGGGAGATCGAAACGTAAATACACATACGCGCAACCAATACTTATTGGATTTCAGTGTTATCTGTTGATGTTATTGTTTATATTTATATATACACTTACATGAAGCCTAAAGACACATGTACACATAAACATCAAAACTTTTGCGCTTCACAGTACTTACAACTTAAAAACAAAATTCCGCTGGTGAGCCAACCACTGAGATCAGCTCACAAGAGAGTATTTTGCCGAAAGAGCTTACCACGACTAACCCCAGGAGCCCACGTCCGAACTCTCCGCCTTTGAACCCTGGCCATGAGCAAGCTACAAGTATTACATTAACTCCGTTCAATATTTACCACACATACATCCTAGACAGCTGAATATTCTCTATATTTACATTGTAGAATATACATTCATACACTAACATTAAGCCTAAAGACACATATACACATATATATCAAAACTTCATCAACCTTACACTACAATTTACCTATATACAACCACAATTTTATCTTAACTTAGTTTTAGCGAAATATGGTATAGTACTATAATACTATTTTATGGGTAACAAAATAAGAATGTACAAAATACAAATACATATTCCTCCATACAACCTTCGTACACAAATACATATAAAACAACCTTAGCAAAAAAGTACTTTCGAAGCTTTCCACAACCATAAACTACAATTGATCTATATATATTTATATAAATATATACATATATATATATATATATAACTCCAAATAATTTGTAACTTTTAGTGAAATGTAGTATAGTGTTTTATGGTTAACTAATTAAACCACTCCCCAATGACGCAATCTTTCAAAGGATGTGTTATATATGTATATATATACTTAGTTTTAAAAGCACACCGGAATCAAGGTAATAATTTTGCCGTAATTATCTATATCTATATAGGGCATATAGTTGACAATTTCCTAACACCTTACACCAAAAAAGTTTTTTTGTACCACACGTTTTGCGTTTTTGAGGAGGACCAGTTGCGTGATCTGTACATCTATCGGTTACCTGGTATTAGCTTTGGTTCGTTACTTTATGCTGTAGAGGAGATTTGTGTGAAGAACTTGGGGGGGGGGACTGGGGATAATAGGCCCCTGAGGCAAAAGTTACTGCGTAGACAAGTTAAAGTCAATGGGAGCATTTTAGGAAAAGTGGGAGGGATGTATCCCCCATCCTCTTTGGGATTTACACCTATGATTTTATGGCTACAGGGATTTTTATCTGAAAGATTTTCCGTCATTTTCTCGTGTTTGTTTCCCCTAGAGTGTTTAGGGCGACAAGTACTAAAATCACGACTCAATGGCAGAAACAAGATACAAGCAATTAACACATACGCAATACCAGTAATCA
>WURT03552606.1:0-64787 GCA_009936505.3 Holothuria glaberrima | reverse complement strand
GAACACTGGGATCTAGTATAAAAAAGAAACAAAATATAGCTCCATTTTGCATCTAAGGCCTTCGAGACAGCAAAAAAGAAAATTAAAAGGGGAGGCAGACACCCCTCCCCTAATACCCCTCCCCCAGGACGGCGGTCAAGAATGGGGACGATGAGTCCATTTTGCCCCTCACACCCAAAAACCTGGCTACGCCCCTGAGCTGAGCCGCCCTAAGCTTTTACAATATTACCTCACTACTGATTAGAACACAGGTGATCGTTTGGACCTTTCCACGAATGAAGGTTTTGTTTTACTTTAATTCAGCAAAATCTGATGTTACGGTAACAGTGTACCAAAAAATTTCAAAAAGCATACCCTTGAATTGAACACAATTGTTACTTTATATTTGCTCATTAAAAGGCTAGGCTTCCCCTACATAGTGTGTTTGAGGAAAGGGTTAATTTCACTCTTTGCAACATCTTCCTATTAGATAATTCCTTATTGAACTGGTATTCTAGGGGTATATCGTTTTTTAAAAATGCTGTAA
This sequence comes from Holothuria glaberrima, assembly GCA_009936505.3. NCBI lineage: Eukaryota > Metazoa > Echinodermata > Holothuroidea > Aspidochirotida > Holothuriidae > Holothuria > Holothuria glaberrima. The sequence goes on along the minus strand of WURT03552606.1, from coordinate 64,261 downwards.
AGGCATACCTTGGTTCTGTTTGGGATAATGGCGGCGTCAGGTTTTGAAAAAGGAGGCAGTCACTGAGGCAGACGCAGTGAATTGTTTCTGTTAACTGGGAAGAGATTATCCATTGATTGGGTATAGCTGGGATTGAAATAAGCCAAAAAGGTGTAAGAGCACCAGGCACACCCATCTGGAGGACGTAGTGTCCAGGTACTCGCATAAGGACCTTTGTTGGGGTCCAGCGGACACTTCCCGTTGGGTCAAGGGTCTGGCCCTTGGAGGCTCTGGGTATTTGCATTTTTAGGTTATAGAATGAAGCATTATACTGTGCTAAAAGACACTGGATACCTTCTATACAGATCACAGAGAGGATGATTCTATTATTTGTTTTTTTTTATGAGGTCAAGGGGCAACTTCCATGTAAGGGAGAAGCCCTGGAAACCTGCGTATTTATCCAATTGTGGGCATAAGAGTGAAAATATTACTAGTCCCCCCGAAGGAAACTGGATGCTCACTTATAGGCTCCCAATTAATAATTTCAACCGTTGACCCAGCTCGGACGTACACGGACAGTCAGTTTGATGATTTCAGGATTTAGGGGTGGTCAGTGGTGTATATAAAAGGCTACGTGTCGGGAGCAAAAGGTTAGGTTTCTGATGAAAATCATAGCGGCTCCCTTCGAATATGTGACACTCAGCGAATGCATATGGAATAAATCTGTATAAGACTTGTGGTTACAAAAGAGCTTATAATGGTCGAGGGGACCGGGTTCGGTTAAGTTTTTGATAACTCAAGGCCCGACGGCTCCCCGGGAGCTAAACAGCCTGTTTAGACTAAGTATCAACCAACTAGGCTACATCATGAAAAAGAAGGCAGAAAAATGAAATAGGTGGGGTAATATTTCTGAGGGGTCTACTATACTGGAATATTGTACAAATCACTGAAAAGAAATCATCGCTGGTTTGTTCACCGTACGAAATCAACTAATCCATGGCAATAAATGAAAAGAACAGTGTTTTACGGGTGTAGTTATCCTGTCAGCACGTTAAGACAGAGCGTTCAACCCTTGAAACATGTACAGGCGCTTAACTAGGAGGTTTGCCAGTCTGGATCAGGGAGCTGAAAAAGAAACCAGACATGGAGTCCTGATTTACATGGGGTGGGGGTGACAGGCTTCCCGAAGGAGACTAGCAGCCCAAGGTCCCGACAAAGGGTGACCCGTTGTCAAGAGAATCGCGACAGCAATTTTTTTTGGGGGGGGGGGCTGCAATGTCATGAGCCTCTTGGGCACAAAAATGTTAATCTAGCACACAGGGCTGTTATTGAGAGAGATCTTTACAACTGAGGGCAAAACTTAAATTAGATGAACCGTTGAGATAAAGGTTGGTATGCCGCCGTCCCAGTACAATTGGGTGAGAAGACTGATGGAGGGCTCGCCCAAGTGAAGAGGTGGTTCGCTGGGAATCTGGGTTCGCCCAAACTCCCCTAGGTTAAGCGCATGATATAAATGCCAGACATTCAGTAGTCTAAACTTCACTTTATTTTGTAGGGGGATGGACTAGTCTTAAGGTTTTGCTCTTAAATTTTTCGCTCTCTGACGCAGCACACAAAGAAACCATGCACACTGTACTACCAAGCTGTGCACTTCTTAAAAATACTACACCTTCTTCCCTATGGACTATTCCCTTGAAAACACAAAAAGGAAAAATACCGTTCATTTTGTTTACCGAAAAATTATTTTAGCAATTTAGGGATACAAACTTTGAAGTACATTCTCCAAGCTGTGTGTTGTGACTTCGCTTGACAATAAATCTTGTTGTTACCTAAAAGTTTTACAATGCAATCATAATCTTTCTTTTCTTACGGAAGAAATACATCTCTTTGGTCAGTGCGACACCAGTCATAATTGTTTCTTTACCTTTTAGGCACATTTCTTTTTTCTTTTTTCTCTGTAACACTGATTGCAACTCAGTGAACAAAGTACCAATGACGTTTTGAAGTATTTCATGTCGTTCTTGTAAAACATGTAGCAAATTACACTTCTTGCAGGATTCATAACAGTGCATTTTAAAGTCAGTGAGAATTACCAGAATACAATAATTGAAATACCTTTTTAAGGGTAGCTTATCATTCTGATGACATGTGGAAAAAAATAGAAATGAATTGAGGAAGAATTGAGAGTGGTCCATATTAAAGATAATTAAGCTTCGTTCCCGTAGTTAGACGAGGTACTGAAGGGGTGGGGGCGACATGGCTTCCAGGTAGGCAAAACATTTTCAGTGTGGCCAAATGTGTAAAAATGTATTAAGTCAATGGCAACTTGAAAACTTTCTAGGGGGCTAAAAAAATTTCAAGAGGGCCTTCGCCCTCTTGGTCCCCCTTGACTTCGGGCCTGATTAGCTTTACAAACAACAAAGAAAAGAGCAATGAAATTAAGAAAGAGAGAAAAAAGAACAAAGAACAGAATAAACGTATCACATCTAATATGAGTACCACTCAATAGTAATTTAGAAACACAGAAGAGTGAACAGAACTGAAATAGAAAGAACCATTTCTACTTGTTCATATTCCATATATAATTGTCCAAATTTTACTTGTGCACAAAATAAATGGTCCCTAGATGTACATTAAATATTCATAATGAGAGGACACCTCACAGTCCAGCTTTCTAAACATGTACATTTATCTTTGTACTTCACTTCATTATGCACAAAACGGTTGAGTAAACTAACCATATTTCCTAGATATCCCTTAACAATGAAAAAGAGGTACCTTTGTTGATTTAGCTAATTGGATGACAACTCTTAGCCATCATACAAAACAGAAACAAACAAAAAAATTGGAATATCGAATATGTAAAGACTCGAGATTGGTATTCTTCCGCTTCTCCATGACTAATAGCGATAGCCTAGATGTTCCTGCGAAAAAAAACAGGTTGAAATATTTGTATTATCAGACTGATAGTTCATTCGCATTCTGACGCAATAATGGAACAAATAAAGGAAATTTCAAATATTTATATCAAAGAGGGTCAAGTATGAAAATCCTTCGTTAATTCCCATTTTTCTTTCTTATTCTGTTGAAAAGATTTGAGCTGTTGAAACTTCTATTTTTTGATAAATTTGACTGTGGAATATTTTACGATGTCATTCATTCATAGAGTTGTTGACTCCAGTTGCTGACTTGGATTCGAGTCCGATCCGAGTCGTACTTTTCCTTGACTTGCGACTTGACTTCACTTAAACATATTTGTCCTGGTGACATGAACTGAAAGTGCTGTCGCTGAGTTTATGATGAACTTTTTCACCACAAAGTTAAGTAACAGCAGAATTTAAACTTTACTTTCATGTATTCGAGATTGCATATTGCCGCGGAGTGGGGCGGATACTGAAAAGACAGTCAGGGCCTAAACAGGGCAGCTGTAATGTATACTATAATTTAATCAATCATTCAAACCCACTTAGTATACTTTACAAGATTCGGATTTATTACAAAAACAACGTCGCGTTTATAGTTAGTGTACACCAGTGCTAATCTTTTTCGGCTCATCGCCCCATGCACCAGGGAGTTGTCCCTGGTTGCACAGAATGGTATTCAGAAAACTCCTTCCCCTCATGCCTTTAAATGTCAATAAAAATAAAAGAACACCCTATGTCTATCAAATATGAGTGACGAAAAAATAAAACTACATGGTTAGAAAAAAAGAGTATTAGATACGTTCTTTGTATGTGTGGATTGACGGAATTAAAAATCGATGGGGGTTCACCATGTGATGGCAAAGCTGAAATTTGACATCGTCGAAGGAGTGATAACCTACTGGGCTGTAAGCGTACTCCATAAGGAAAAAAAAAACCCAAATGAAACGCTGTAAAACGCAACTTCCAGGCATCTGATAATTAAGATTTGATCAAGAGTAATACTTGTTGACCTTACTTTATCTCCACTTTATGAACACTTATTGGAGAGCACAGTGGGAAATTTAAGTATCTTTTAGATCTCCTGTTTATGTAAAAAACATTAATTTTCAAGAGACCCTTCTGCACTTAGCATTTTCCCCATCCTCATAAATAGCAAAATCGTCACGTGATCAGGAATTTCCACCATAATCATACACGTACGCCTTGCCTTGGGAGAGTATCATGCCATCCTCAACGCTGCTTTCTCAGAACTTTTCTGAAATCTTTCCTACATTATAATGCAATAAAACAGTTTTACTCGTCATGAATCTTTTAGAGCAACAGTATGCGTTCTTTCACTTTTTTCTCACCATTTTAAGCATACATTCAGTTTATTGGATGACTTTTACACAGGTTCAGACAGAGAAAACTTATTGCTACATGACAACAAGATTGACACATTAGCAGGGATCCCATAGAGCTCACAAATATGAGTGACGTTGTGTTTGAGGAATATCCTCCTCACGTTTAAAACGATTCCATTTCCATAAGAACTTAGTTTTTCTTACTTAACATATTGTTAGCTACTAAGAGTAAGTGCGTTAAGTTTATACGATCCACTGATTGTCCTGAAAAGTTGTTGCTTGGATGTTTTTTAGTATACGGACAGAACATATTTGGCAAACCCCCACCCAAAAATGTCTAGGTGTGACTTCATTAGATTAAAATTTTCCAAGACTCTTCCACCTGATCTCCTTACAAAGACTTTATCTAGGAACTACAGTTTAGTACTTATATACATATATATATGCTTAACATTTTTTATTTTGAAAATTGTGACTTGTGCTTGTGACTTAACTTGAGTTGACTTGGGCGAAAATGACTTTGTGACTTGGATTGACTTGAAGTTTAGTGACTTGAGACTCGACTTCTTGACTTGAAGGTAGATGACTTGGGACTTGACTTGACTTCAGAAAAATGATTTGGGTAGAACTCTGCTCATTTACTATTCAAACTTAAAATGACGGGTGGACTTTAGAAAAACTTCGCTTGGAAAGTATTTTGTGGAAAAAAGTTTTCATAGTCAAATATCCTTACATCAATGAAAGAACAATCACAGTTTTCAAAAGGTTGCATGCTGGTCTAGAATAATGAAGAATTACAAAAGTATGTGAGTGAGCCGAGTTGACTTAAATCTTTTATTATTGTACAGTCGTTTTATTGTTGTGGTGAAAAAATATCTATACACAAAACTATACAGTGGAGATGGCATTTGGACGACAACTTATTTTGTACAGTTCTTAAGTATCTTTGTAGGAGTCGAATATTAAGAGAAGCAAAAAGTAAGTTTTCAGTTGTAACAAATAAGTTTGATTCATATCTTTCTATCGCAGTATATTCTTCTTCAATTTACTAATCGCTAGGTTTTATGTTAACAGTCAGTTTCGATTTCATAGCTTTGTTTCTTGGAGACAGTGTTTGGAGGAAATATATCCTACAAACAGAAGTCAGAGCTTGGGCTAAAATCCTCCTGTTCCACTTCCTGTGAACAAATCTTAACACAAAAGATTGATGTATCTCAAAGGAGATAATAATAGTAGAAATACATAATGGTATCTTCATCAAAGTAATTCGGCATCGAAAATGACACAAGTGAATTATTGCTAGGGCTGTCCCGATACAGCAGTATAGCATGGCTATTACCGCTGTCAAAAGTATCGCGATACATCGTAGCATCGCGACATTACCCAACGAAAATTGAACCTGTGAATGTATTCAATTTTACACTCGATACATTTCAAACTCAAAATTGTTTGATTGCTTTTGTAACTTTTCTGTTTATTTAAGCAGCATAACATGTATTTGAAAACATAAAAACTGTAATGAATGTTTCCGAATATCTTTAAAAACCCATGCATTCGTTTGCATCTACTTTCTCTTTCTTTTTTCATATCGTGATACTTAAAATATGTCCAGAACCTTATTGCGGGGAAACTCGTATCGCGATTACCGTGATTATCGATAAATCGTGACAGCCCAAATGATTACCCCAGAACTACAAGGTTTAACTTCAGTTTACGTATTTTTGAACATCAGGCTCATAGACCTTGGCTATCATGCTGATACTCGTGATCAACGTTAAAAATTGTCAAGTGTATTTTCTTGCTTAAAGACTTTTTTCTAAATAAATAGGAAGGTATTTTATTTAAATGACTAGGAAAAGTCGACTATTTATGCACTGGAAAGACTCTGAAACAAACTTGGCAATGACTTTTAAGATGGGTATGGTGTTGAATTAAAATAACAATAGCGCCACGACATGGATCAAATATGTAGTCAAGGATAGAAAAAATAACGTTGTCTAAAAGGAAGGGTGGTCTTTGAATTCTCACAGAACTGCTGGTATAATGCTTACCTTAAACTAACCAATATGAACGGCACGTTTGTGTTATCTAAAAATTGACCTGAAAGAAATTCTTAATCGGAGTGGATGATGCTCGTCCGATTAACTCTACCGCTATTTGGTAACTGGTGTGGCAGTTTATGATACAAATGATCTTGTATATATACATACAGATCTATGTTACATTTTGTAAATATGCTTTATTAATTTCAATATTTTACCATAAAATATTGTCCTCTATCTGATAATGGTATGTTGGTAAAAACCAAACTTGAAATGTGTCTTCCAACTCCCTGGTGTAAGCAACTTGTAGTAAAGTTAAAGTTATAAAACATCCCTATGGTAATTTTGAATTTTACGGATTGTGTTGAGCTTGACTATGAAATGCTTTATCTCTTACCCTTCTAATTTCTAAACGTTGTATTACAGCACCCTCGCGATTGCTTACTCCTATCTGGTATTCACCGCATCTCCATCTGGAACCTTTGGATATAGATAAGACGCTGCCTTTCCCTGAGTAGGTAAAACTGTCGATCTGAGCTCCATTTTTGTAGACTTTTACCGTCAGAGGTCGTTTTCCTGAAATGCGCCATCGAATGCCATTTTGTTGTTGGCTATATCTTGGTGACGTCAGAAACCTTGGACTACCTGTAACAGTAATAGCGAAAAGTTCATGTTTAGGAGTTGATAGGCTAGGTGGGCCGTCTGAATCGGAAAAGGTTTGTTCGTCTTAAAGTTTCTAAAATTACACCTAGTAATTTCTAAAATTCTAGAATTGTAGGCATCATGCAAGTATTCTTAAAACTGGAAGGCGAGAACCTGTTGAAATTACTAAATCAAAATTTAGCAATTACGGCCTCCTACCATAATCCCCTCTACTAAACAAGGCATCTTAAAATAACCATGTTACTGTTGATGCGAAATGAATAATCAATTGGATCAGATATGAGAGTCTGAAGAATTGAAAGGTTCTAAAACTCATTTGGAGGGCATCGGAACAGATTCGTAAGCTACATTAGTGAAGAAAGCTTATCGGGTAATAAAATACATTCCAAAGTCGACTGAAGTGAAGGGGTATCCATATCTACTGGCATGACTTGCTAATTCGTATTCTGGCGCCAAACACCAGTTAATGAAGACTAACAGCCTAGGCTGTGTGCTGCAGGTATTGTCAAATAACACTGGGGAAAACCTACCAAAAAGTCTATCGGAAGTTTCTGGATACTCGCCGGGGGTACCATCGTAGTCCCAATTTGCTTCAAAGTCGGAAGTTTCTCCTTGTGCCATGTTCAATTTTGTTAGTTCCCCACGAATTACAACAATGAAATTTCTAAACGATATCTAGACGACTACTGTAGTGAAGTAGGCCCAATGGTATTATGGTACAGTGTTAGCTAATAATCTGCTGCAAGTACACAAAATTGAGCTACACTAGTAAAGGCTGCCACCCTAGACTGAATATTGTGTGTTCCCTATCACGCATGCTCAGTTCCCTTACACTTCTAATACACACTTAGGCTCATGTCTACCTGCAAAATTGATCGTCCCTACAAAGTTTGGTTTTAACCATGTCGGAATATCTCCTACATTGTAGGAGGCCTCCTCTTCAGCCTTTTCATAAAAAAGAATCCAGTCCTTGGCAAAACGGACGTAATCTTTGGAAACAGTATCAAACAAGCATCTTATAATTTTGCTCAAACAGAATTATAATTACATTTTCCCTTTTTTCGAATACCTTTATATCAAGCCCATTTTATATGCAGAACAGTAGGTGATTGCAAAAAGGGTGGGAGGGGCGATACTCTGACAGGTCAGGCTACGTGTTGCTTTGCATAATAGTTCATATGATGCTTCACCTGGACTATGTACCACTCTTATCCTTAACACTGTTAACTGAATTAAGTTAAAGGTGGCTGAACAGGTTTCATCAGCTATATTAAGTTTTAATTTTCTAGTGCTCTCTAGACTGTACATTTATTGCACTAGTTTGCAGGCGACATGTGTTGACAATTGCCAGGTGAACTACAGAAGCTGTCACGCCACTTCCATCAAACGCACCTTACAGCACTAGAAAACCAAGCCATCAATTTGGGTGTGTCCAGTCATACTCGCCAAAGTTATTAGGTGGTTACATAATCAAAATAAAAAATGAAACCCATTTCACCATTCGAACATTCATAAAGAATCATTGTAGTAGCCAACAAGATTTATATAGTTTGTCCTTTCTACTTTGGCAGGAGGAACAGGTCGTGGTCAGAGCTGATTAAGTGAATAAGCATTTTCAAGCAGGGGTCCGTGGGGTTTTCTTGTGGGAAATTCTGTCTTCTATTGCTTAGCAAGCATTTCAAATCCTACGTTTTCAATTGTTCATACAATCATACAAAGATTTTGCAACAGTTTGTCCTATTTCTTAAATCAGGCTCCAAAGAAAATGTCATAATGACAACGTTTACTTGGGAATTCCTTAGAGCAAATGTGGGGCAAAATGCATTTGTAATCTCCACACTGTTGATCACGCCCGTGAAAAAGAAGTACTACTTTGAATTCTACAAAGTTCTAATACCACCTCCCTGGTTTTATATTGCCGATGTGGGTTGGATGGGCCATTTTTAGGTAATGCAATGGTGACACAGCATCTTCTTGAGGGACACAATAAACAATGGATATCCCGTCTGCCAGATAGAATGGTCAAGTTTCCTCAGTCGACAACCGCCTTTTGCGCTGTCAGTTTTAAAGGGGATGGACGAATAGGTAAATTCCTCAAAGATGGGACAAATTCTCTTTCTTTCATGAACACCCATTTCTAATCTTAAATGCCCAGTTTATTTGGTTGGAAATCGTACATAGAGCTAGAATTTTGTTGTTGAAAAACATTTCCCCAAACAACGCATTGGAAGCTGGTCAATTAAGGTTTCAAAAAGGGGAAAATGATTGCCTTTTAATTACTTTGTATAAGAAATCTTGAGGGTTTTTACTCTTGTCATAAGCCCCTTCCACCATCTCTCACAATTGCCCACATTTCCACAGATGAATCAACAGCGACAGGGTGGGTTGGGGGGGGGGGCTAATTAGGAAAAGATTTCAATTGCCCGACAGGATATTTGCAAATGCATATTCAGCTCGGAAAGGTGTCTGATACTAAATCACACAGAACTTAATTTTGACAATGAAACCAAGGGGCAGAAAGGGGGAGCAATTTGAACCTGTTTGATAGATTTGATGAATGATTTTACAAAAATACATCCAACCTTGTAAGAAGAAGACCCTAATCATCCAACTCTGAGTAAACGCGACGCATTAACGAGAGGTCTGTGGGTCTTCCCCAGCAGAAAAATTGGATTAAGACACCGTGAGGTACAATTTCCGGATATGAGGCTTTAAAAAAGAGCAGAAAGGCTCATTTTGTAGAATCCGGCATTGCGCAGGTTGACAACTTTGCATGCAGTTTCGGAATAGGAAGGCTAATAATGATTTTGTGTCCTTAAAATGGCCATGAAATGGAGGGACTGAGGGTCCTTACCCAAGACATGTTTGAAACTAAACACTGTTAGATGCTATTTGCTGCATCTGTAGATGCAGATATAGAGTACATATTGAGAAAAAACATTGAAGTGGCTACATAAAGGGTTGCAATGAATGATTGTGCGGTGTTGGGCAGGGAATAACCACTCTGCGAGCTAAAAGTTTAGATTTTGGCTAACCTATGCCATTAAGTGGTATCTATGGGGGTACATAATAATAAAACGAACTTTTGAAAGTGAATGTTAAACTTTAAACATCCTTTCTCTTATCAATGGCATGATTGGCACTGGAAGAGAGCATGTCCTATTCTTACCGAAGTAGTGAAAATTGTTATGAATTTTAGAGTAGGAAACTTTTTTACATTTAGTGTAGAAAATGTATCGGACTGTTGTGTGAGATAGAATTACGGCAGAAAGGGTCAAAAGCTTGTTTCAATTTAATCTTTCGTGTTGAAAAATTCTTCCATGCATTGTGGTTTACTAACACCAAATGGTGAAACATTGACCACAATTGTGTACAATGCGCACCAAAACCAAACTTTACCTTCAAACCTTTTTTGGGCAATCAAACCTCTAATGGATGAACTTAACATATGCAAGATACCTTCCAAAACATGTAATTAGCTTAAAATCTATCCCTAATACTTGCCCAGCTAAAAAGCTAAAATTTCAGTTGAACTGAACTGAACGGGACCAGTTGAACAGGCTAATGTCAACCGAACTGTTCTGGTAATTGGTATATCCTTTGAAAAGTTCAGTATAAGTGGTTCATTTCAGTCCAGCACAACTGTAACCAACTGGGCTGTTCTGGAAATTGGGCATGTTCAGTTGAAAAGGCAAATAGTATGATGCAGTAAGCCTCCTGAATTAATGCACATCCTTGAAAGTTTATACCACATGTGCGGCCTATAGAATGGTAACTAAGATGTAATATTGTACTTCAAAATGCATTAGGCCAGAGCCAAAAACATCCAGTGAACATTTGAGCATGCAATCTATATGTAGTTGGAAATGTGTATAAATTGCATATTTGGGAATAAATTTGAAAAAGAAACCGTGGCTAAAATTCTACAAACAGTCTGATCTGATAATGCATTCTAACTTGATTATAAAAACTAGCTAAAACCTGTTGAACTCAACAGAATATTCTGGATGGTTTCAACTGGACTTCACGGGGCCAGCTCAACTTGATTTTACTGGAATAATTTGAGTGGACATCCTAGACCAGTTCTAGTAGAGTCTACTGGGCCAAATCAGTCGGACTTGTGTAGACCAGCTAAATTGGACTTCCTGGACCAGTTCAATTGGAGTTTGCTGTTCCAATTTTATTAGACTTCACTGACTGGTTCAATTAAACTTCACTGTAATAGGTCAACTGGACCTTCCTGGATCAGTTCAACTGAACTTTACTGTGCCAGTTCAATAAAACTTTTTTGTAAAAAAGTTCAACAGGACTTTACTGGACCAGATCAAAAGGACTTTAATAACTGATCCCATTCTCTACTAACGGTAACTGTCTAATAACAACTAAATCAATATAAATATAAATTTTAGAAGACTTCTATCAGTACAAAAAATTCAATTGTTTAAATTAGCTTCCATTTATATGGTTCCCAATTTTTAGTTTAAGTCCATTTAAACTTGAAAGACTGAAAGAAGCCCAGTTGGGTCTAGTCGAAGTCCAGTTCAGTCCCCATTACAATCTCGCCATGCCATCGTGATAATAAGAAATGTCTTATTATTATGAGAGCAGGACTCGAATCTGCAAGTGTCGAAAGCATATGGCCCGGATGAAGGTCCTGGGGGTCAAACCCGCAAAATTTGTAACATTAAACACCGTAAGATGAAATTTCTTGGCAACTTTCCATCAAGATAATTATACAGAGACACATCTATATGGAAACGTGCATTATGGTGTCGACCACTCTGCATGCGAATTGGCAGGCAAATAATGATGACGAATCCGTTAAAATTGACAAAGTAGGGCGGTCTGTGATCCCCCCTAGGAAATGTTTTAAATTAAGACATCTAGATTTCTTGATGGAAGGGATAGTTACTATTGATAAATTTAGGTTGTCAGTGAATGACTCAACCACGTTTGAACAGGAAGATACCATTCTACGAACCAACAAGCTGGAATTGTTAAGTCAAGTTGGACATTAAGCGAGATCGAAGTGAGGTAGGAGAGTGGGGCCTCAATTGAAATACTCTTAAACAGAAATGTGAAACTTTCACTACCGTAGTAAAAATGGCATGATACATTGCCAACTGGAAAGATTATGTCGAACTTCCGTCGAGTCTTGAAAACTGTGTTACTGAATGATGTTTAGACCAGAAATCTTTTTCACTTTGTGCCACGGGGGAAACTATATTGGAATTTCTAATATATGTGTTCGAATGACAATTCAAAGGGTCAAAATTCTGTTTTTAAAAAGCTCACATATTTGAAAAATCGTTCAAAGTATATCACAGTTTGCTATACATAACAGGTGAACACTTAATACGAGTGTGCCCAAATCCTGTCGGTAGTTCACTTTCAAACGAATATTCAGCATAAAAACCCTACAATAGGTGAATGTAAACACACATGTAAGATATTTCTTGTTGGATGTCCCAAATGTGGTGTATATCGAAAGTCTATGTCTTGTGCTGGTCTACAAAATGAGTGAATGTCCCGACGTACATCCTGAGATCTAAAAGAGAAGGGCCACTTTCTTCCTACCCTCTAACTGCGCCATCATTTCGAACACTTAATACAGATCTCTTAGCTGTGTTTGGCCTCTCCTGAGTAGAGGACTGGGATCGTCGTGTTGCAGTCGGTGCAACAAATGTATAAAGATGCCATTGACAAACAATTTATGACTTAAACATCGAATTTGTGTAATTAATGTACGCCAAAGTTACATGGTACAACTTGTACTGTTGAGCCAAGTGAACTCAAACTTTTCAAAAGCAAAGCCCTCATCAATTTTTATGAGCCTGCCAAAGGATAGACTCTCTTTAATTTACAGGGGCGTGACGGCACACCATATCTTACCTACGTTACGACCTCTTGACAAAGTTGGAATGATTCCTTCAAAATCTGGAAATGCAATTTGTGTGAGGGACGTTTCCCATGCTCACATAGCTACGTCACTCAGTAAACACCATGTTGGCTTATTTTTCTGAAAGTGGTCGGTGAAAATCAGCAGAAAATGGCAAGAAATTGCGTAACACCTGAACAATACATTTTCCGTTTCTCTAACTCTTTCAATCTGTTTAACTTAATTCTGCTGATGACATCCAGATTTTCTTTGATATTCTCTATTGTCTATCTACCTTGTACTTAATGTCTTCGATACTCTGACTAGGTCTCCCACCATTAAATTAACTAGCGTTTCTTTATTAACCTCGGTTTAGGCATTCAGATTTCTTCTTCTCCAAACTCAGAAGCTCACCAGGTGAGAGCATGCGTAACGTTCTTCTGCAACTCATCACAAAATTTCTAGCAAATCTTGTTTGCAAAGAGTGTTTTCTCAACTCCAAATTGTAAACCTTAACCACTGTATCGTTGCTAACTGCGTTTACTGAACAAAGGGAAAATTGTAAATCATTTGTAACACTGATATGGAAGCAGGGAAGGATGGTCCTTCATGGGTTGTCACGATCCCCTATTAGGCAGTGAGGTGGATGCTTGGTAAATTCTCCGGACTTTATCATGCAGGTACATTCGCACCTAAACCTTGTGATGAGCAGAACCCAGCCCATCTAGTTATATTTTGTGAACTGGCATAAACACTAACATAATGCACCATTTTACACAATTTAAGCATCCAGACATTCTATTCTTGGTAACATTAGTATTGAATGATTATGAATGGGCTAAAACCTATATTTTCCCATATTATACCAACACATATCAGTCGTTGAGTTATCATTGTTGGTGCAGCTTGTCATTAATGGCAATTAGAAGCAATTTGTGTTGGTACTAAACCAGCGAAAAAGGAATTTATCCTGACACGATATTTTGAGGTCACCTTAATCATTTGTTGGCATAACAGTCCTCATAATGTTGAATTTCCCACAGTGTTGAAGTAAACAAAAAAGTTACGAACGCAAGAAGTACTTTGGTGTTACTGCCCGGTAATTTTAAGCAAATACTCTGTCAGAACATATTGAAACTAGTATGCACAGTACATAGTTACATCTACTAAACTAAAGGATTACTTTATAGCTGATCTGGGCTTTATAATTTCAAAATTTCAATACATTAAAGTTCGCAAACCTCCATAATTCAAACCCAGATCAAACAGGAGGACCATTAGGTGGGCCTTAAAACATGAAACTGCTCTGGAACAAAGCATTATTAGTATGTGTCCTTCTTCATGAATCTGTCTTCGTTGGATTTCACTTCATCTGAAATCTATAACAGAGCTCTTGAGACCCCACTAGTGGTGCGCAAGTGAAAATACCAACATGCTCCATACGTTAGTAGTCCAAACTTTTCACAGGAGGAGTGTTTGTTTCCAGCTTTGAAAACATTCATAAGTCTGTCTATACCAAAACGAAAGGATCATTATATTGCCAAATGGTTTAGCGAACCTGATTCACAGTATGAAAATCCCAGAACTTATAAATGAAAATTTTGGCACCCAAAAGTCCTTTGAAAGGGAGCTATTGAATTCGGTGGTTTTCAATTTATTGATTCGAAAGATTATTTTACAGGAAATATGCCTGTGGCTACCAAGTTGCTATTTTACTCTACACGAAATCAGAGTCAAGCAGCCAATTGGGCTCATCAAGACCCGATGTCAATTTTGTCGTTGCTGAGATTCGAGGAGATTTGATTTCTCTTTCGACTCGTGCTCAGAGACTAGCTAGACAGCGGTGAACCTATCGATTCTAATACTGCCCTTCAGAATCACAAACTTGTAACCGTCTCAGTACAAGTGGGAACAACATGCCCCCAAATAATTTTGAGTCACCGACATTTTCAAGTTTTCACAACGAGACACGAACTGGGGGCTTTATTTCTGAATACAACTGAAAGCAACAGGCCCTAATCAACAAGATAACGTCACGTACTTAAGACTTTTCAGTTCGTAGACAACAGAATGAAGTCAGAAAATTTCTTCATTGCCATGCTGTTACATTTATTACTAGTGTACTCAACAATACAAAAAGAATCACATGGAAGCAAAAAAAAAAAAAAAAAAATAATGGTAAAAGGTAATATTGCAAATAACGGGATAACTTTCTGCAAGAAAAGCTTGTGCTAACGAGCTACCTCTACCATAAACCCTTGTTACTTACGCTTAAGTTTTATGGGTATTTACAAATGTGTAGAAAAATTATTTAAGCTTCATTCACTCTTTCCAAGTAATGCTATAAAATTGTTGATGCTTAAGGGTACAGAAATACTCTGATTAAGTTTCGTTTGAAGTTATTACAAAACTTCTTATTTTGAGGACAATAGACAATAAGTTAAAAATTTAATCCAAACCTTTTGCCTGTTTAAAAATCAAGTAGATTCTGTTTCGTTCCCATCTACAGCAAAAGGAGTTTTTTTTTGAAATTTGGTATTTTGTCTTATTTCAAACATAGTAGAACATAGTAGGAAAATGGATTCCTTGGACGTCTTGGGAGATTTGTATAGGTGTTCATTTTACAAGAAGAGTTTTCTATTCATTTAATTGCCATGTTTTCTTAATGCGATATTTTTCAACTTTTAGGAATGCAACAAATCAGCCTACATATGTTCTATCAATCTAAAACTTGGCCTCTGTATACTTCTTGTTATACTTAAGGGACTGTTTGAAGCAAAAAAAAAAAACTTAAATTACATTCATATTTCGAGAAATTAGGCTTAACAATTAAAACTTACATACTTAAAATGGAAATTGACAAAATTGTACCATCATCACAAGTTTCATTTGAGTATTTGAAAATTATTTTAAGCAGTCCCTAGACCCCTTCATGAGCTTTCATTTGATGTGTCACACATTGTTGTGTGATTTTCCTTTTCAGAAATATCGCTTTTCCAAAGAGGCTCATTAAATATGCAATTAGCTTTATCCTAGTTCAGTGTTTCGCAAAAGGACCATTAATTTTCAAAATTTATGTCTATGTAGAGCACCCCCTTACGACTAAACCTTGAAAGATAACCTTTGGTAAGGAAGGAGAGACACTTTGTAATATTAGAGAGATCGTTTTTAAAAAAAAAGTATTTTGGATTCACTTACGTCTGCTTGAAATTTTGTACCCAACTGCCCAGCACCACTTTTATTTCTCTCTTAACAGTTGTTTTATAATTTTATTTATTAAAAGTATCTTCGTGTCAGTCCGTTTATTACCTATCCATCGGTACAGGAATTAGGGTATAATTACCTTACGTCTTTTGTTCATTCTGTTAATATTCAGAAAGTATGCCTTCATACATAATCAGGAGTGTATATATATATGTATCTCCTAAAAAGTTGTTAGTCTTAAATTTCAGCCTCATATTACTCATTACTCTATTGCTTACAAATATTGCAAACGTTCATGAAAGATTTTTTAACCAGTTCACTAGCAGCCGTCTTTAAGGTTGATGAGATAGTGGAAAAGCAAATGACCACGTTCTACAGACAAAGCTGATCCCTTTGAAAGTTCGAGCTCAAAAAATCTGGAAAACGGAAAATTGAAAGAGAAATATTACAGAAGCAAAACCCCTCATTATAAGGATATTCATATATTGGCTACTTTTACTTTGCATGAATTACACATGTCAATTTCAATTGCGAATCTTTCTCTTCAAAGGGTTTTTTCTATTGTAGTAAGATCACATAATTCTCAAACGAAATTTATGAGGCCTCCCCATAGTCATCGTAATCGTCATCGTCTTTATGATCATCATCGTCGTCATCGACATCGTCATCGCCATCGCCATCGTCAGTGTCATTGTCATCTTCAACGTCATATTCAACATCATCATCATTATTCTCATCGTCATCGTCAACGTCATCGTCATCGTCACTGTCAACGTCATTGTCATTGTCATCGTCATCATCATAACCATTACCATCACACCATCATCATCATCACCATCACCATCACCATCACCATCGTCATCATTATCATCATTATTATCATCATCATAATCGTCATCGTCATCATTATCATCAAAAACACCACCACCATGGTCGTCATAGTCAACGTCGTCTTCATCCTCATAACTACCGCCGTCCATTCTGTCATCCTCTTTTTCAAGGTTATCGTCGTTCACACAGTCATTTTTATTATTATAAGTACTTAAAAATATTTCTCAATGTAAAAACAATTATATAGAACGTTTTCAAACGTGTTCTACAGCTTTACTTGGATGCCTACAGGAAATACACAAACTTAAATTGTTGCACAAAATATTTAGAAAACTTTTCGAATCTTTACTAGGATGTATTTAATACGAATCCATATATGAATTCTACTCTTATATATTTAGTTAAAATTCCGTTCCATGTTTTGTTTAACTCTCTAGTTCCATTTAATTAATACGTTTATTTCTTATTCTCATGAAAGTGTCTTCCAATGTTTTAAAATATCATATAAGTTTCGTAGCTTCAAGTTTACCTCTAACAAAAGAATAGGCTTATATTTTGACCAGAATCGAGTTCTAGTACTTATTCTGCTAACTTACAATGGAGAAAATAAAAGTTTCCTTCTTTCCATGTAACCCCTTTTTGTAGCTGAAACATCTTATAACAAAATTTTTTTGTACGGTATTGGATTAACAAGTAACAACACAAAGTCTCACTTCAATTTATTTCACTCAAAATTACTGACAACAGTATAAATTTTACATGTGGAAATGTATCAAATCACATCAGTTGTAGGTTGAAACGCAAAAATTACCATCAGTTGCTGTAATAGTGTTTTAACTTACTTTGTGTAAGTACATGCCGCCAACTTATTAACGCGATGCTCCTAGAAATATGGGCGAAAATCAAAGGAAATACAAAGGAAATTTTTCCCCAAAATACCCCCAGATCACCAAAAATGGCCCTTTCCAGGCTTTGCAACGTAATACTATGACAACCGTCAGAACCATTTCCTAAAAAAGTATATAGGCAAATTGTAAAACGTCTAGAAAAAGATAAAGTGTTCTGATTTCTGAATCTGCCGTGTTGGTTTCATGGGGGTATAGTGTACAGTATTCCCCATCCAATTCCGTAGGGTATATATCCTTCATCCCCTCAAGCTCATGACTACAAATACGTGATTAATAACAAAATTCTGATTGGGCCTACCTGTAGTAGCTTGTTCATTCCTTCATTCCTTGTATCACATAGTGTCATTCAAGATGTAACGCTGTGGGATTAAAGACATTGATATTACTGAGAACTATAGGACACGACAAAGTTAACATAAAATTCAGTATTGGTATTCACGTAGAATATCAAGGATTAATAATAGGCCAGGGTAAAAAAAATGTTCTGCTATATGCTTTCTTTCATCTGTCTACATGGGATCATTCAAAGGGTTTTTAGGAAATCAAATGCGGCAGAAGCGATGAACAGAGCAAACTGGCATTACAAAACAGAATCCTCCTGAGGTATAACCTTCGGTAAATTTGTACACCTTGTATGTAAACATCTTTGAGATATCCGAGTTTGGGCTTATATCTATGGGCAAAATCTCTTGGATACGATGATTGTTACCCAACACACTTCGATGATAACAGATGAAAAAGTTACAAATAAATTATTTTTTCTCCAAATTCAAACATAATGGTAGACGTATTTACTTACATAAGGCTGATCCTGGGGATCCACATCTTCTTGCCATTTTGACTTTGTCGAACCTTTAACTGTAAGAAACAAGGCAAAATGTCAAGACTTATGTTGGCTGAAGTTACGTGTAAAACACAACTACAAATTTATGTGTGAAGGTTATCGTACGTAGGTCAGGCAAACGCGTATGGGAATTCTTCTAATTGGGGCGTATGTGTATATGTGTATGTATGTGTGTATGAGCGTATGTAATTGGTGTAAAACGGGGACATGAACGTTTTTTTCCTTCTGGCAAGTAAGGATATCCCCAATTGCCAAATGCAAAATTTGCCATGAAATTGGATTTTGTACCGTTCAAAGGTCTGCCCCAGTAAGTTTGAAACAATTTGGCGTTTTCCCCATTTTGCATGTTGTGAACCTATCATTAGGAAACATATCATGTGCTGGTGCATGAGTGTGTGTATGCGTGTAGTACGTGTTTATCTGGGACATGAGCTTTTTTCCCCTAATCAAGTGTAGATTTCCACATTTTCGCTGTTAAAAGCATGTGTCCCCGATTGACGCCAAAAACATGTATGTGTATGTGTGAGGGGACTACAAAACTCTGCCAAAAGGTAAATGCAGGTTTGCAAGAAGAACAAATTTTTGGCTCAAGTGTGGGGTAAGGGCAGGAACTGCAGCCGGCCTGGAAAGCGTATGTCAGTCGGTACCATCCTTTGGCCCTGAAATATTACCGAAACAATAGGAATTAAAATTAAAACAGACCAAGAAGAACACATAAAACAATTTCGATCTTAAATGTTACTCTTTTATCAGAGTGCCATCTTTTTTAGAGTTTGCTCTTGCTTTCAAGAGTAGAAGGACCTCCGACGGGGAGGTAGCTGCTTTTCTGGGCTTCCTTCTTTTAACGCTGCCAGTTGTTAGTGTGTTTTCTTGCTCACATTTGGAGCTGCTCCACATTGTAGCATTTTTGACTCATGTCGTACCAAATACAGTTAATTTAATCCTCAGACCATCATTACTCTAGACATAAAACTTGCATGCTCAAAGTGCAGGGCCATAGCCTGGGCGAAATTTATGACATTAGCAAAGTGGAGCACCAGCTGGGGTGTCTACAGATAGTGGAAACCCGGGAGGACCCGTCCTTTTTCACCTGGGCACGAGTGGCACCCTGGGGGAGGGACACATGGGAAGCAAATTGAGCTATCGCTTGTAAAGCATTGAACTGTTATACCTGTACATCTCCCTAGCGCTCTTAGTAGGCCACTGGGGTAACGCTCATCGGTTAGCGTGTATTCGTAGCGTAGAGACCTACAAAGAAATGTTCTGACGAAAAGTCTCCCAGATTGCATCTAAAGATTTTTCACTTTAAAATTTCATGCTTTAGAAACAAATGTAGATTTCAAGAAGAAAAGCTAGATTTAAATGGAATTATGTAGTCATTCCAATTTGAATGGATGTACCAGAATATCCTATTTCCTGAATGGCTTTCGAGGATCATGTTACAGTATATTTTTTTTTACTGGATTGTGAAATTCACATATAAGGCAATTCCTTGGTTTACCTTTAATGTATTTATGTTCTAACACATCAAGAGAGATACTTGAAGTTAAATATAAGGACATTTGTGGGATGTAGCTCTTGTTACAAAATAAGTTTGAGGCGACTGCTCATGCCCTTTTAATTAAAAAATCCTTTACCGGCTCATTAAGTTAAGCTAATAATTAATTAATCTTAGTTAAGCTAATAATTAATAATTCCCAGGTTTTGGGGCCGTGAAATCAAAATTTGGACATTGAAATTTTCAGCATTTTAGTATTTTCTCTCAAGAAGGCCAAATGTTATTTACGATTAGGAATCCAAAGGGGCAGTTGTCCCCTGCCCCGTAGGCTGCGGCCCTGAAGTGTTTTGATCTCGAAATCAGCCAGTCAAGAACGAGATCACGCATGACAGACCCAATATGTATAGATCTGAAGGTCAAGAGGTTGGTCATGTTCAGTCTAAGTTCTCCGTTGAGGATGTAGCTCCTTTGAGGAAGCAGAACTCTTTCGGGAGTAAAGGTTTGGTTTTCTCCTCTGGGCTCTTTGCCGAGTATTCTACACTAGGGGTCCTCAGACAATTCGGACCGAGGGCCACTTTTACATTAGTTTACCTTCAGAGTTATTGCAGTGGCCAAAGCGTCATTAAATAGCTTGTTCACATAAAAGTCGGACAGATACAATGTTTGACCCACTAAAAGTCCTATAAGTGAGTGTCATGTTTTTCTATGTACTTAGGTTTGTACTCTTCCCAGGAAAAAGTCTACCAAATCACCCAATGCAAAGTGCCCAAATTACGCCAAAATCAAATTGCAAGCTTTCTTAACACATTTCCACCTAATATAATTTCAAGAGTGTATGAAATATTATCGTTATTGTGATACTTGGGTTGTGAAAAAGTTTTCATGAGTTAACTCACATCTTTCGAGTAAGCTCAGATGAACAATAATGACGTCACAATGACGTCATTGAAAACCTGTCATTGGAGAATCCAATGCCTTTATATAATAGCCCTCCTGACGGTGTAATAAAGACACGGAATCTAATTATTTTGCAGGTTTTTTTGCCAATTTGAATGATGTCAGTGACCTTTTCAGGTTTAAAGCTCCGAAGGCTCACAAATTACAGTACTGCGCAGTATCACATTTTTAGGAAGCGAGCTTTCATAACATTTGTTGTGATACTGAAAGCTTACATCAGTGATTCCGAAAGGAGCCGTTATTGCTCATGGGAGCGTTTTCACAACTCAAGGGGCGGTGAGCCCTGAGCGCTATGGGGCGGCAAGGGGGCGTTTTGCAAAAATGAGATACTCAATTTTAATCGGGGCTTTACAAGATTCAAAAAGCGTTTTCTCTAGGTGAGCTCTCAAATTGGTTCACATAAAAAGGTAAACGATGTCAACAAGTCGAGTAGGTCTAATCATTGACCTAATAAAGATGAAGTTCAAGCACCTAATCTTTCAGACAATACGCATTTGAGAACAATTTAAAATCCCCAGTAGGGGAGATTTTCATTAACAGGTCATTTAGTTCCTTTTCTAGATTTGTTTGGGACTGACCTTCCTTATTGAGTTTGATCGTTTGTTATTAAGGGAATCCTCAGACAAAGAATATAGAAGACAATGCTTTGAAGTGACCTGCTCTGCCTACAGATGTTAAACTTTGTCATCATTCTAATATAAACGACTATAACTGCCTTTTTAAGGTATCCTATTCATTTATTATTCTAATTTTTAAGTATGTAAAGTAGCATCCTTTTTCAGAGAAGCCGGCAAGTCTACATTTTGACTTCAAAAGTTAAAAGAGTTCCGCATTGTTCCTAAAATTAAGAATCATGGATCGATGTTCAGTAAGTTATTTGAACTCTTACTGGACCCTTTTGAAAAGCGTAACTGGCGTAAAAAGACGGAATAACATTTTTTCCTTGACGACTGGAAATATCATGGTAATGGGTAAAATCATCCCAAAACTGTTTGAGGAGTAGCAGACGACAACAACCATTGTCTTCACATCTTGTAATCCCTTTCAAGTAGTAAAGAATTTGGTTGAGAGAGACAAACGGAAGATTATTGTCGGCAGACCACAAGGTGTCAAAGGGGAGAGAAGTTCTTGTACTCCATCCGCAATAGCTCCATGGTCTAATATTCCTTTCCCAGATACCACGAAATCGCAACTAACAGTATTTAACCTCATTATTCCCTTAAAAGGACCTTCACATTTCCATCGGTGACAGTGAAAGCGGTGACCGAAGGAGCCATAGCTAAAGATTGTAACGCTATTTTAACTTTGTAGTTTTTTTTTGCTTGGATTCCATTAACATAACATACTAGAACAAGTGGCAATTGTAGTAAACTGTGACATAACAGATAACTTTTGCCACATACTATAGAGAAAAACCTAGGTTCTCAAGTGGTGGCCCGGGGCCATTTTCGGCCCTCGACGTCAAGTAATGCGGCCCGCGGGAGATGCGAGTAGCAGGAACATTCTTCTTAAAATTTCTTTCATTCAATCTAGAGCATTTGATGTCACATTTGCTCCTGGCCCATACAGGCCACCTTCTTGTGATTCCCACATGTTAGGTGCAAAGGTCAAGTAACAAGTTTTGTCCTATGCTTTAAGTAGGATTTCCTCCAATCCAGAGCACTTGGGATGCAACGTTTTCCCACTTTCTAGTGACCCACGTTTATTGCAATTAAAGTTGTAATGACACTTAAGTTGCAAGGAAGTAAATTCCTACAATCTAGGGAGGTTAGGATGCCAAATTTTCTCTATCCCCATACTGGATATACAAGCCCGGAAGACGAGCACATAAAATGACAAAAGTTGCCCTTACATTTCTAATCCGGGACGTGATGTGGCCGCACAGGCCAGCACTGTCAACACTTGAGCAGTCTTCGCAAACTTATGTTTCGTGCATCCTCAGTTATGTTTTACACAACACGTACATACACAGACGAAACTCTGAATTTGAAGCTGTCACCTCACTTTTTGTTTTCATTAGGTTAGGTTTACTGTTCCGACAAATGAAGGCTCAAGGGTACTTTGAAACTATTGTAATTTTAAGTGGAATAGAAGGGGCTCTGACTTATCCCCTGAAAAATTGCAGTTGGTTTCGTATGAACCATCAGGTACTTTCTTGCAAATCTTGAATGAGAATATTACTGGCTGTTTTTCTTTTTGTGACTAGCACTGGCCAAATATCTGTAAACAATGTGGAAACTTTAAATTTTCATGACCACCAGAATCTGACAGCTTATTTAGGTCCCAGATCACATAATCACAGCTGATTTATATCCCAAAAAGCACTTCTCTCCCTTTCCATGACACAATGACTACCTATTAGAGGTATGTTATAGTCCTACTATTGCATTTAGAGGTATACATATCGTGGTTTGTTGCTGCTTTGGTTATGATTATTTCATAGGCTCAATAATGTGGTTTGTGGGTTACAAATTAAGTTGGCATGTGAAATTTAGGCTCATGGTATGAGCGCTCTCAGAAATTATGGAGCCTGCAGAAAATCAGAAATTGATACTACTGAATTACTCCCCCTAACTCAGATAATGTCAGTAATAGCTCTCTAAGTCTATATCCTTGCCAGTGGCGTACACGGGGGGGGGGGGGGGGGGCATTAGGCCATGCCAACCCACTAATGGATGCGAATTTTTTTTTTTTTAATAGTTCCTCATCCTAAAAATACCTAAATTTTGTATCACAGATTTTACGTCAAAAGGTAGCATACGTGGCAGCAGATTGGATGTAAGGACACCCAATTTTTCAAAAATTCTTAAAGGGGAGGGGGACATCCACTCACCTTAGACCCCTGCCCAGGATCGCGATCAAACAACATACTGCATTCCCCCATCCCCCCGTCACTGACCCTAGCTGTTTGTATATTTCAATGACTTGGTGGGATATTCTGTGAAAATTTATGCTTCTCCATTAAACAAAACTTATCGCCTCCCCCCGAGCTTGGTCCCTCCCTGCTCTCCAAATCTGGTTACGGGCCTGGTTCGTATGTGTGGGCTTTGCCCTCAAGAATGAGCTTATTCCTCACATGAAGCCGTAGTAGCTCCAAGTTTCTCCAAAGCCTGGATGCGACGCTAATGGCTACTAAAACAGTGATAAAGCAGAAACTCAAGGAAATGCTGCCGGCGTCTGAAACACTTGAGAACCGCTGGAGCTAATATGTTTTCAAAATTGCAAGTTTTGTTGCGCCAATTTCAGCTTTTCATTTTTTCTACCAGGAGGACAGCTTGAGTGACAAAAGTCTGTGACGTCATCGTGATATCATCATTGGGTCATTTTAGCTCACTTGAAAAATTTGTTTCAGATATTCATAAAAACTTTTTTCAAGCCCAAATATTCAAAATAAGGTAACATTTCATACACTTTTGCAGATATATTGAGTGAAAAAGTGCTTAAAGCCGCCATTTGGAATGGCCTAATTTCTTCACTTTGCATTAGAAAATTTTGGTAGCCTTTTCCCCAGGTAAATTGCATACCTAATTCATAAACAAAATCAAAAATACCAAAAAAAAAAAAAACTCACAAGAAGGAATTATTTGGGTAAGGATAAATCTACCCGACTATCTAATTTGGGCTCCTGTTGTCTTACCATGGGCCATTTAAGTGCACAACGGCGGCCGCAGATTGCCGCTGGCAGCCACTTGAGAACCTAGGTTCTTCACAGAATCATCGTCGCGTCCATAATTGCTTCACGAGGGAATGAATCCTTACCCAATAATAAAAAGTGACTCCAAAGAAAAAGTTATATCATTTCATTAAAACATGTGATTGTTTAAAACTGTTTGTTTTCCAGTGATTATTACCTAAAATGATAGTTGAACAGTTAGTTATTTACGTACTGCAAATAAATGTCAATATGGCGATTCGACAACATTACTATGACGATGCAAACATTACAGCTTTCTTATGGAAAAAATTATAAAAAACTTACAAGGATCCTGCGGTTCCGGTGAGGGATACGGATTAGGATCAGGGTTTGGCGGGTATGATGTTGAATCAGATGGTTCGCAGCAATTACCCATTTTTGAGAAATATTTAGTAAGCGCTTAAATGAAAGATGTCAACATGTAGCTTTTTAACAAAATGTGTGGTAAACACCACTTTTATGTGCTAGGTAAATGATAGAGAGAAGGAGCTCTTAGACTGTCCTACAGGGAAGAATGATCGACTTATCTATATAAATTTGATTCAAATCATAGGCATTGTTTTCCTAACTGAATAACTAGTTGTAATGTAACTAATTTTCCGTTAACAACTCTGAAACAAGGTGGATTACTTCAGTAAAACTATCTTGAACTTTAAATATCAACAATAAAACCCCCCTTGTGTCACTTGGTACTGTCAAGATTGTTAATATCTACCTTGGCTAGAGTTTACCCCAAAAATGGTATATGAAGAGCGCCATCCCTTTGCACAATCTTGACAAACAATTTTTATCGTATCTGGGGTGCATAGTGTGGTGTCCGGAAAATGGTATATTTAACGCACATGCTTTGTCAGTAGTGTTCAAGACCCTTTTCTAGAAGAAAACTTCATGGTTTATGCACACTCTTTAAAAATTCGTTCATTGCAAATGAACAAACTACTAACCTTAGTTGAATACGGACACAGGTTTAAATTCACTCTTGCGATTCACCGTCTTACGACAAAAGCTTTAAATTGCATACCCGTAATTTATTACCCTCTATTAATGTTAGTGTGCGTTCCCGTGTAGGCCTATACACATAACTGGCTACTGATTTCAGTGCTAATTTGGACTGGTAGTGCAGACGCGTTAACTTAGACATGATGGTCCCTTACAAGTAAACGTGAGGATAGGCTCTGTTGTCAAGGATTCTTTGCCTGGTAGGACATCTTTTCACATTTGGGCCAGAAATTTTGAGAAGGTTCAATGAATGTTGTTCTTTTGTCCCTCAAATACTTGTATTCATAGCTGGTCTCCGGAACTACTTTTTATCCATTCACGATCTTACCCAACACTGAAAGTCCCAGAGTAGTTCTACATGATTGGCACATGCCTTACATAGAACCAATAGAAATTAGTGGGATATTCAACGTGGTAGTACTTTGGTGAAATAGTTGGAAATCCCCCTTACTGCAATGGTTTCTGGAATATTCTCTTGTTGTGACACGTTTCGCAATGACCAATTTGTATTCTTACTCTCTTCTTATTAGATAATAGGGTTATCAAACTGTGTGGGCTACGATCATATAGATACTTCAAGATATGATCACAACTTTGACACCTTGCTACTGAAACTACTGTGTAGGTTCCAGAATATGTTTTTCTGTCCAATAATTGAAATATGTACTGACAAAAAGATGAAACTAAACTTTTTACAAAATACTATCAACATCACAAACCAGCACTATTGCAGAAGCAGAAGTAGTGTTTATAACGAAGATTAACAGAAGCTTTGAAGGAAGTTTCTGGACAAGGTTTCTCTCCGGTGATATTTTTGTTAACACTAACCAGAAACTCCAGCGGATTGGTAATTCCTTGCTGAACGGAAAGATTTGCTGCACTGACTCGGTTCATTCCTCAGATTTACATTTCTTAACTTTTTCTTTTATTAGGTAGGTACCACCCACTGTCTGTTTAGTTTACGACGTTTTAGTAGTTTCACTTCTGATGACCTCAGATGACCTTCGACCCCAAACAAACCCGAAGGGTTCTCTTTTTCTTAGAGTAACAATCTATGTACCAAATATGAAAAGATTCATCATCCCTGTCTTGAAATATCATGTTTTTCAAGATTTTTGGTTTTTGACCTCTGATGAATGATGACCATAAATGACCTTTGACCTCCACTGAAAAATAGGGTCTTCCTTTCAATATGATAAAGTTATGTACTAAGTATGAAGATTTTCCATCATTGCTTTTGAGATATCATGTTTACAAGCAGTTTTTAAGAATTTTGCTTTTTCATTCCGGTGACCTCAGATAACCTTTGACCTTTACCAAAATCAATAGGCAATATCTTTTAACGTAACCACAAGTATGAAAAGCAGTCGTGCTTTCTACCAAGAGATATCGTGTTTACAAATTTTTTGGTTTTTTATCTCTGGTGACCTCACATGACCCTGGCCTTCACCAAAACAGAAGGGATCTTCCTCTTAGTGTAATAGTTCTATGTTGTAAGTTAGCCTTCGAACTGGGCTGTGTGTTCCGTTACATGGCCTAGGCCCAGTAGACCTACACTTCACTTCAAATCCCTTGTCCCGCTACACTTATTTTTGGCTCATGAAGATTTCACATCAAAATATGCTGTAAATAGGCGAATGTGATTCATTCAGTTATTTTATTACCACTCAATACTGTCTTCGTGCTTCTGAACTGCAAATTTACTTGTATATGTGCCTTTAGGAATCATTTGCCCTACAGAATCTGCAAAACGTTAGGTATTCATCCTCCCTGCAGACGACATTGATCGTAGTCACCGTCTCGAAAATGCATGACGGGAAGTGACTTCCGTTGTCAAGGAAACTAAAATGCGGTAGACTGCGCATGTTCTCTGTGAAACTATGCTTACGCGAACTATTGGAAGATAGATATACGTACACTAGCCCGCTAATGCAGGCTATACCTGCGTAAACAGTGATCGTTTGCTATTTGGTACATTCACGTACAGTCACCTTAAGATTCTGGGCAGTTAGTAGCGCAGTCAGTCTCGACGGGATTTTTGCCACCTTTCTAACCTCTAGAGGTCTCAAGCAAATGTATCGCTCACTGCAAGTTGTGCTAATATAACGCTTTGACCTACTGTTACGGTATTAAAAAGAGTGGTCGACTCTCCAGAACTCAGTGGCGTGACAGAAGTGATGATATGTCAGGATATACAAGATACCGATAATGTATCGTAGAACTGTCAAATTACCATGTTATGGTAAATTAAATCGGAAAACAGGAAACCAGGGATGGGTCTGGTTTAAGTGGTATAGAGTGACCTTACTTACTAGCGAAGTGAAAGTAACACACGTGTAAATTACCCTTCCTATTATATTCACCTATGACGAGAAAACCATCTTTTAAATCGGGCAATATAAAATTATCAAGACTTGTTCATTTCATGGGTATGTTCATTAGCTGCCTGCTCAGTAACCTGAACTCTCCATCATTGACATCGAATATCTCAAAATGTGAAACGAAAAAACCTGATCAATAAGGCCTCTAGAACCAATGTACGGATATCTTATTACCCTATCCTGCAGGAGCTTCCGGGAGCTTCGCCTCCTGGACCCCACCTGGGCTCTGCCCCTGGACACCACCAGGGACCCTAGCGCGGGCCCCTGGCTTCACGCGTGTAAACTCCCGCTTTGCGAACGTGGTGCACTTGTGACACCCTTTCATGTCAGTCGGGGGAATCACAGGTTAGTCCTCACCCCAGAAATCCTGCACACGCCACTCTTTCGAACTAAAGAAACATACACTCATCTATCACACAGGAAGTGTTATTGTTTCCTTACAGCCCTTGAACGAATTGCTGAACCTTGAAATTTGTTTAGGTAGGTATTGGAATTTTGAAATACAGCAGGGCAGTAGATAAGAAAAAGATATGGAAAACCATTATGTCGATATGTCCTGGCCTGATATGAAAATATCGTCATAACAACAGGTAACAAAAGCAAAATACAAAAAAAAAAATAAAACCCTTCAGCCATAGGTTTTCCTCTAAATGCTTTTATTCAGCCACCACAAACGGTGTAAGAGTTCAACAAGAGATAATAAAGTAATTGTTGAATAACAGTTTCAACAAAACACTTTTCTGCTTTCAAATTAATCCGCATTTTTAAACCCATTGTTACAAATAAATGAAATGAGGAAGATGAGTTATCGTACTTCACCTAACATCAGAAATGTGTGTGAGTGAATATATGTGCGTGAACAAAAAAGGGTGTCACGAACTTTTCCTGAACCGTAAGTCAGATCAAGCAGTTTCCACAAAATAAATTCAGCGATCATTTGTCGTTTATTGAAAACAGGGATATGAGAATTTTTACGGTATATTCTTTAGTGGTCTTTTACTAGGTTTAATTTTTATTCTTTACCAAGTCTACTTTTGTTTTCTCTTGGTAAACCAGTTTGAAATGTCATATGCAAATCGGTGTGAAAACAGTGTTACTATTAAATTATTGTGATTCAAATTCACTGAAGTTACCCGACATTTTCTTGCAGAATGTAACTTCAGGGCGAAAGCTTACTCAGTTACCCTGACGAATTCCTCAGTTCATCCTTTTGGTCGCGAATTCTGGTTTGTGTTTCTTAAAACATGCCAGAGCAATCAAAATGCACGCATTTTTTTCATTTACATCATCCATTAATTTAATCTCCAAAAATGCCCCATATTTTCCACAGAAATTTACGGGGATCGAAGTAAGCAGGTGAATCTAAATACTTGCCAAGAATGAGAATGACACAGTAATTAGAACCTAGTCAACGTGATGCACATCATTTCAATATATTCCATCATTTGCTTTAACAATTTACATGGCATTGTCATTGACCAATTGGGCCTTAGACACACAATTATCGCAAAGCAGAAGAAAATGTCTGAAATCTCAGTCTCGAATAAACAGCAACAGAATATCTGTAACGGTTAATTAGCTTACTTAATTCGTTTCATTCTGAGCGTACGTAATTCGAGTAGACATCCACAATTATACAAATTTCAGTTGGTTTATCCGAGTTTCACCTCCCACCGCTTTCAAAGAGTTTATTGACATATTAGTGTGACACTTGTGTTCACCATTTCGAAGCTCCCATATTTCTACACTTCAATCAACTCTTTATTTTTTTAAAGTGAAAGTAGAAATTTTTTTGTCTTTCAGGCCGGCACAATTATTAAGAAGTAATTTATATTAACCAATTGTAAATGAAGTCCTGAATAAAATGCTGGATCCCAAATGACTTTGATTGTGTTGTAAAGATCATTTAAGATTCAGAGACATGAAATGATCTGGAACTGTGGCAAAATCTCGGATACAGAAAGTTTCAAAGGTAACACGATAAGGGATGAGGATAAACATATGTAAAAGGTCCAGGGGCTCGTTTCCGGATCTCTTTCGGGGTCCAGGGGGAGAGCTTTCTGGAGATCTTAAAATATTTGGTCATAAGTTTAAAATTTTTCAAATACTATATTAAGGCTGTTCAATTGCTATTAAAATTTGTGAAATTCAATGGTAATGGTTCAAGATTAATGTGAAGCCGACAATAAAGAATAAAAAATATGTTCGGTAAAGTAACTTTTACTATAAATACTTCCTAGCTTTTTCGACAAACCTTTTAAAAGAGCAAGGTGAATTGGGGTGCTCATTACTTTCAACTCTACAGGCAAGTGTTATACTGTAGGAAATTGTGACTTACGGGATCAAATTTTGCACAAAGCCCTGAAGCTGGAAGACTGAATAGTTTTGCTCAATGATCAAGAGGGTACTCTGCAAATTGATATTGTTACATTTCATCCACCTAGTAATCTAGGACAACATTCAACGGACATAATTTGACTGTATTGCTAACAGCAAAATGGACTGGTCACGCTCCTAGCAGAGGAGGAGCCAGGAAGTTGTTAAGAGGGTGACTACCTAGAGGGGTTCACGGAAAAACGCCACCCGCAGCCCTATCATGGTTGGTTGTAAAATGTGGTATAAACCTTAGAGTGCAGGAAATTCCACTAGGCTATCGCAAACTTTTTTAACTGCAGGTCTACTACTTGTGACATTCTTTAACCATGGAACTACTACGATACCGGTAAACTGACAATTTAATGGTGAAGAAAAGGAACATTACTTGTAGAGTGTTGTGCGCGAAGGTGAACGACCAAATAGCATTGCACGTAACACTAATTCTAAGCTTTGAGTGTTTGCCGTGACTTCATATTTTTTCTCCTCCACTTACCTTGACTAGCTACAAAGGTGGTAACCGGAGGATGGGGAGCTCTGGCACCATCCTCCTTTTAAATAAAACAACTAAGAAGTTTACCTTGTAAAAATATCAGAAAACAGTTTCATTCCTACAGCAATGTGCTGAAAAATCTTGAAAATATCGGCAACTTGGCCTATAGCCGGTGCTAATATTTCTGTTTGACTACAAAAGCAGTAAGAAACAAGGTGTACAAAATTAATGAAAATCATAAGAAATACCAAGAAATGCATATTATGTACAAAAACTATAAATGAATAAGATATGATATCTGGGAAATATAACAGCAAAAACGTTTTAAAATGCTTATATTCAAAAGTTATTTGCATAGATAAACATAACATTGAATGTACAGGAAAACTAAAACAAACCCTACTTTGACTGCTAAGTTTTGGCTATATTCATAGCTGAGACATATGGAGGCAGCTATTACATTCATTTGAAGTCTTACGTATTCCTTGTGTTCCCATGCCTTCGCAGCAACCATATCTAACGTAAATATAGAACCGTCTGGGTTTTGAAGTATAAAGACCTTAAAGTTACTTTATGCACAACGGTAGAACCAAGAGATCTATATGCAAATAAAACTTTCTGGCTTTAAGCAGACAGACAATGCTTTAATCTTCACCATTATTTTGAAGTTGAAAACTTCAGAGCACCCGACAAAGCTCAATTTGTTTGGATATCAACTCGCGTGAAAAGGGAGTTTTTAAAACAACTTGTAAGACTGTGCCTTTGCGTGAAAAAGCTGGTTGAACGCCCAAAAGGCATACGACAATGTGATACCCCGTTGGTTAAATACTAACCTTTCCATCATGATAATGGGAATATAAAATGGCAATGAAAAGGTGAAGGCTTCATGTCTTTAAAGTATTATCACGCTGAAACAATGTAGGCCTACTATAGCAATCTATGAGGATGTAACCTCTTCATTTTTCAGTAATATCGAATAAGTCATTTCACAGCAAATAAGTAGAGAAACAGAATGCTTTACATCTTTGCCATCCAACTTCATGAAAACGTATTGAAGGGCGCTTCAACCGTTGAAACATGGAGCTAATACTTTGACAGGTACGGTAGTAGCTTAATCAGTCAGACATATAAATGCCGGCGGTCAAAAGTAAACAAGCCTCTTTTATCTGTAGGGGCAGATGGTCTGACCAAAGATCTTATTTTATCAAAATTCGTTGGAAGAGTCAGGAAAGTACGGAAAGTGCCAAACTGTACATTTCTACATAGATATAGAAGTTTTTACTATTTCACTAAAATAGCGTAAGAGTCTTTTTGTACACGAGGGTCAACAAAAATAACGAAAAGTCCAAGTTCAGCAGTTCCGACTTTTCCTTACGTTTTATTTTCAACTTCGGACACTATCCCATTCGCTCGTTCCTCTCTCTCCTTCTCTCTACTGTAAACTAACCATGCCTTAATGTAAACATTCTATCCTTTTCCTCTATCCGCTCCCCGTCCTATCTCTGTCTTAAGTCCAGACCTAGTTTTTTTAACAAAACTTCCACTGCATACTTCAACTGCCTCTGTCACTGAACTAAACTTTCTGTAACAAAGAAATAGAACTTTACACACAAAAGAGAGCCTAAATAATAACAAGACCACAGAGAACGTAGAAGTAGAAAAGTAGGACAAGTAAAAAAAATCCACGGATAATATCATACAAGATGAACAGTTTTCCATGCTTACAATAGCAAAGCAAAACTTCAAATATTACAATAAAATAATTATTTTCAAATAAACTAAAACAAGCTTTCAGTAAAGAACCTTTAGCTTCATGTTCAAACTATGCAAAAAGTGCAACTTCATGACTTCACGCTGAATAAAGTCTTGTTGTCATCGGCAAGTATACACTTCAGTTCGAACCTATACCCTGACGGAAGAACTTCATATGATTGGCCTCTCTAATTCTTTTTAAGAGCCCCCACTCCCTTGGAATCATGTCTTTATTTCTTTCCTGTTACACCAACTATAATGAACATCATAAAAGAAGCGAAATTTTGAAGTATTTCTTGTCGTTACTGTCGTACCAGTGGTATATAACAGGGCTGTAACGTCCGGAACTCGGACTCGATACCTGACTCGAGTGCGTTTTTCGCCCGACTCAAAATTGGTCAGGAATGGGAGGTCCCGGAATCGACATTGGCCAGGGATGAGCTGCAGCAGGACCCGGACTAGGAGCCGATTCCAGCGGAGTTCACAAAAATGAAAGTCATAAATGTTACGTGAGGCTTAATTGTTACTGACTCAATGTTTAAACCATAAATAATCACACACACTCAATCAAGTTACAAGGGGAAACAAGGGTATGAAATGTATTTCTATAAACGCCTATTTTAATTAAGTATAATCGCAATGTAGTAAAAAAAAGCATTTGCACGAGATGTTGTATTGTCAAATGTCTGGACTCGGAATTGGCTCGGAATAGGACAACCTGGAATTGGAATTGGCTCGGGATCGGGTTAAGTGGACTCGGATACAGCCCTGGTAAAAAGAAGTTGATATTAGATGCATAAGACGAATTTATTATCACAGTATTATTAGAAAACAATACTAAAAATGGTTTTGAAGTTATGCAAAGCAAAATCATGAATAAATAAAATTTATGATGATAACAAAAATGATGAAGAATCCTATGAAAAAAGGGCTGGAATATCACCAACTGATCTTTATGAGTACACATCATGTGTCAATTGTACGCTCAGATTAGTGGACAGGAGATAGAATTGACTTCAGCTGTTGAGTTCACCTGTGGACCAGACTCATAGTTCTTCGATGTACATCAAGTAGCCATAAAGAGAGCCCATTTGACCACACCAAAATAGTAAATTACAAATTGTTCATTTGTAAGATATTATTGAAATACGTGTTTTTTTGTTAAGTTTAATTAATTTTGTGTAAATTTAGAAGGTCTCTCCATTTAGACTTAAAAAGATGCTTATTAGTAGTATGTTTATTTACACTCATAAGACGAAAACAATCAGCACTGTCCAGAGATAAGCAAACAGAACCCGATCTTAATATCAGATGAACACATAACAAACTAGAGGGACTTGCTCGTTCATCTTCATTGTCTGTTGTCTTTCATTCTTCCTTGGCTAGTAGAGCACTCCCTGTAAAGAAAAACGAATTTTTTTTTTTTTTTGCATTTTCAGTCTTATAAATTGTCGGAAACTCTGAGGTTCAATAAGTATCAATGTAAAAGGGACAAAAATCTCACGAAGAGAAGTTTTTTGAAGTAATAAATAATCGACAAAGGAATGTTTTTTCTTTTAGTATTTATCTTAAAGCTCAAACATATCTATTTGTCTGTCTTTTCGTTCAGTTTTACTAGATTTGGTCGTTTATGGTGATTTGGTAGGTATGTTAACCACAAAAGTGTTTTGTACCCTACACCACAATCAATAGTAGAGGTTCGGTCAGATATAGTGTCAAATGATCAACATTGAATACGTTAAAAAAGGTCATTAAAACATATCCGGAACTTTCTCGGCCTGCTGTGCGTATTTAAGAAGGGAGAAAGAAAGTGGCAACGCATTTTATTAACTCAAATACTTTTTTTCTGTCGAAAGATTTCGGAAGAGTTGTAGTTCAAGGAGCAAGGTATACGCACAGGAATTCCCTCTAGTTCGGACTGAAAGTTAAATGTGGATTCGTATTTAATTTGTTGACTCGTAGACTCTTCTGCCCTACTGGTTTTATATGAAGAGCTTACAATTGTCATTAATGTACCCATACATTCACCAAACTAACAGAGAGAAAGGTTATTGCGCTAATGGGTCGACAATAACTAAACTTGGTTAGTGGACAACATTTTAATTGAAAGGTGCTCGATTAAAAGGAGGGCTGGCACTAAGTGCTCTTAAGTAATGAAGATTTTTAAATAAAGAACACATTTTCCAGTTTTCCGCTAGAAGCCTATTTATTTTAAATTTTCACCAATAAAATCCAAAACTTTCAAAGTCACATCAATAGAAGATCAAGATTTGCGGCGCGTTCGCGACCAAAAATTTTGTATTCGGGATCTTTTTGAGGCTTCGGGTAGCATCGTATGCACAGATTGCAAGATAAACAGATAAAGTAAGAAAAACATTCCTGTGACAATTAAGGTTTATTGTGAGTGAAGTCCTTTTTGCAACAAAAACGCTTCTATGCATTTACTTGAATTTGTAAAGCATATATACCCAGTAAAAAATGGCACGATTTTGGAAGATTTGGGACGACGTTTTTTGTCTTCCAATTTTCGTCCTTTTGGACGATATTGGTAGGAAAAATGACTGCTTTTGAACGAATTTTTAAGGTTACGAACAAATTAATGTTTATTGTGTAATGAGCCGGCTGTTCTCCTTTACAACGGCGATTTCCTTCAATTATTGCCGCTTACGGCTGAGGGATAAACTTAATTGTATCTTCCATAACACCTTGAAAGTTTACGACCATGCTCGTTAATTTGATCTTGTTTTACACTGGAATAGTCCAAGCAGTTTTACTGGAATGTTTAATTGTCCTTGACCTGTTTTAATGGCAGGAAGATTTTGGACGAAATCGTCCAAAAGCTGTAATTTTTCGTCCCATTTTTTCACTGGCTCTTACGGGCATTCAAGATATTCATTTTGTGCAAGTTGACGGAGATATGTCTCTAAATAAAATAATTATTTCTTACCCTTCATATTGTCACACGACGTATTGCCGTACCAATCGCGTTAGTTACCCGTATCTCATATGTTCCAGGTTTCAGTCCGGATTTGCACTTTAATTGTAAAACGCTACCTGGATTATAATAAGTGAAACTGAATACCAGAGAGCCGTCCTTGTGAACTTCAAATTTCAGAGGTCGAAACCCTGAAATTCTCCAACGAATGTAATTTCCTTGAGTGCCGTACTGTGGTGTTGTCAGAAATTTTGGAATGCCTGCAAAGAAAACGAGTTATTGTTTTGTGAAATGGAGAGGGGGAGGGGTGCATTGTGTTGTCTATAAGAAGAACTACCAATGAGGTTATACATATTTGAATTAATTTTCAGATTTTATGGTCTACTTCTAAAATTATCTTCTGGTAGTCCCACAGTGAACTGGAAAATTTTGGATAGGTGTATGAAAACAGTTCCTTCGACGTACATCCAAGCTGTTGTCTGCATAATGACGGCTTGGATACAATAGTAAGTCCATGATGTGAGGAGATGTAAAAACAATAAAACTTTATACCAAATGAACATAGATAATGCTTCTTTCAATGGCCGGACCTCCCATTTGTCCAAATTGATACATCTACAACGTACTAGAAGCAATGAGAATAGAAACCGCTAACAAATGGATGTAACGGCAGATTTAGAATTTGTTAGGGGTGGGGGATACAGCTTTCGAGTGGGCCCAGTTTTATGACTTGCGATAGTTGGAGCATGACAGGCTCAAACTCTGGGCATAATCAAGCCGGTGCATATTTTCATTAACACAATACGGAGCTAAAGACCGCCTAGGCTGTATGAGGGTCATCTCATCATCCAAGAAAGAGCGCCTCTTTGACGTATCAAAGAGCGAATTCCCTGGACAACCTAGTATATATTCAATTTACTGGCACGATAACGGAACGTTTTGAAACCGTAATGGCTACTCAACAAACAGATCACAAAATTTTAATTTGAACAATTTTGCAAACAGAACTTCAACCAATAGCCTATCATTTTGATGAGGAAGAGCCATTGTCGGAAGGAAGTTTGGATAATGTTTAGGGTTTCATGCCGATTTGGAATGATTCCGCTTAAACTGTTCTTACTCGAAGTAAGAGAGTGACAAGTAGGCCATCAAAGACCCCCACTCTTCTTCTAAGAAATCACTGATGCCCTTCGAATTCGAAGAGATGAAGCCAAAAAGTGAAGAATTTTAATTTTATTTACTGCAATCTTAACTTTTTGAAGTGCCATATTTTCTGACCTCAGCCCAACATTTGTTGACAGGATGAGGTCGCTTTCGGTCATGTGCAACTTCTTTCTTCACAAACCGCTTTAAAACAGAAAAATCCTGGATCAGCCACTGGTACGTCTGTGTGCTGAATGACCTACCCCATGAGGTGTGCAACTGTTAACGTATAGGTTACCCTCTATACCATGGGTGGAAATGATTACCCGCCCCCGTCTCATGTGTCTCCCCGCCTTGTACTAGCCCTAAAACCGCCGTTATCAGCAAAATAACCCAGAGTTTTCCATATGTTTTTGACTAATGAGCCGAAAATGTTCCTTTCGCTGAAGTTTGGTAGGTAAAGGTAATGAGTGTTCCCATTCGATGCACTTCAGATTCCCCGCCGTGTCCCATGGAATCATGGAAGTGGAAACAAGAGGGGATTGTATGAAACCATGAACTGTGGTTCAATATTTCAGGTTTACCAAACAAGTCCTATCGCTAAGATGTCGAATATCTGTAGAGGACCATTTCTTCGCTTTGAGTAAAATTTTTGAGATTTTATCCTTTAGAAGTTTACAATTATAAACCCAGGCAGAAAGAATTCCGGTAATGCGACCAAGGCTCAGGGTATCGAGAACAATTTGGCTGCATGAGATATTCAAGTTTCATGCACCGATAACATAATTTTTAAAAAATTTTTTGACAAAACGTGATATGTGTTAATTTTCGGTTGGGGACTTCCCCGGACTATGCTTTGAGCCATCCTTATTTAAACTTGATTAGACTAAATGAAGTTCCTGAAACGTAGAGAACCTTTCATTACTTTAGTATATTTAATCACTCGTACACTCTTAAGATTGTCAGAGGCATGGCAATTTTCAGAGTATCATGCCGATCCTTTTTTTTTTTTAAATAACCCATTACATGTAACAAACATTGTTGGTGTGAATTAACTAACTCATAAAACTTAACGTGCGACCTCACCAAAGTACCCAAGGAAATTCTCGAAAACACTATGAAAGTGAGGCACAGTTTTAAGACATGATGTTTCTCCATAACCACTAAATACAATACACATTTTATTTCTTCAAGGCACAAGTGAAATTTTAAAACTGGATTGAACACTACTTTGTTCCATAATCATTAGTATCGTTAGCAAGACTGTCATGCCTTTCTCGTAGAGTTTTAGAGTTACGCCAAAAGCAAGCCAAATACAACCACATAACTTAGGTTATGTACTGAAGCTATTGTAGACTGGTAAAGGAGATCACTTACCACATAGCCTATCTGGAGGTTCAATAGGCTGACCAGGATTGCTATCATAACTCCATTCGAAATAATAATCAGAACTTTCTGTCAGGCCCATAATTACCTCGGTTTATTTTCTTTAACCAACTGCAACTAATTACAACGTTCGTAAAATGTATCCCTCAAAAACTACTGCAATGGAATCAGTGATTTATGAAGTGCGAGACTTGTGTTGCAATAAATTACTTGTGTATGAGTAGTTCCACATTCCACTATTCTGTCATAGCAAAATAGTACAAAATGTCAAAGAATGACAAGCTATGTTTCCAAAAAGACCTGTTATTTACATACGGGTGATTAAAATTATTAATCCATAAATGAATGAAACCAAGTTGCTCCCTGACAAGATCGAAACTGGTGTTCTTCGTAAGGAATGGTTAGGTACTTACACCAATGTGTGTCATAGTTCTTAGACCAATGTACGTACGAGGGTAATAAATAGGTCGGTGCAAAAGAAAACATTTTTACGAAAATAACCATGCGGATGTTACGCCTAAATTTGACAGATTAATCGTGAGAAATGTTAAAAAAACTGTATGTTGTTATCAGATAAGAAACAAAATTAGACAACATGACAAGTTCCTCTTAATTAGCAGTTAAATAAGTCAAATTTATCGAATTATCACTAAAGGAGGTTCGTTTACACTGCATCGATTGGGCTGATAGTTCTCTTACAAGGCTTTTAGTGTATAGTAGTATTTCTATACAGACAATGGTAGTTACCAAAAGGAGTCAATTAAGTCAGAGTATGTAAAGGTTTTTACAAACCTTGCAAAACTAACATGCCGGTTTAAGCACTTACTTTGACAAAAGTCGTGACAAGTTTTATCTCCCTCGCTGCACTTATAATTCTTTTGGTCCTATTTTGGATACTAGGAAAATGGCTTTCATAAGATCTATTTTTGTAGTTTGATGGACCTTATATTATTAACTCTATCATCATACTTCATGTTCCATGTTGACAAGCTAATCCAGATTCTCAATCATTGGTTTGTTTGGTTCGATCATGAATTTTGTCTTTGCCATACCAGTACCCATTTGATCGATATCAAAGATCTCAAGAAAAGCTTTTTACTCCATCTTTCACCAACTTTATACAAGACCTTTTTAAACTTAACGAATACAAAGAGACACAGGACTTTACCAGAACATTAATCCATTTCTGCGTTGTGAAAAAGTTTCTTGCAATGTGAAGTTCGTTTCATGTAAAAATAACTTTGCTAATATATACCTTTGCCCACTTTCACATTAAAAAATTACTGGCATTCTGGTACAAAAACTTCAACATGAAGTCAAGCCAATTGAACGATAAGAAGATTTCCCAAGAGACAGCGGGGTTAAATTAAGTAAGTACTACATTATTCGGATTGTTGACGGATGTGATGCTTTGTTAATATAACTTCTTGCAAACCTCAACCAGTTTGTTCTTGTTTCGGTTGTCCACATCCATTCTGATGAAAACATTAGCTCATCTTCTCTTGGCGGAAGTTTTCCTTTCCAACAATATCTGTCTTACTCCCTCAACTATCTTTGTCATCAACTGCTGAAGACATCCAAAACCTTCAAAAGTTGCAGGTTGTAACCTTTACCATTTTGACAGTTTGGGGTTGATTAATAAAGTAGTATAGGGTAGTTTTCGAAACTGGTAGAGAACAAAGTGCCCCATTGAAGGTGTTGGGTCATTAAACAAGGCCCAGATAGGACCACGGGGCGAGTTGTTAACACATTCAGAGTGAAACAGCCCGTTATCTATGAAAAGCTTTAAGTTCACGCTGAAGAGACCAAAAAATTGCAATTTGACGGTATTAATAATAGTTGAACAAGGAGTCTACTTTGTCAGGGAATTACGATAATAATGAATTGGTTTGTTTATTTGGAAATATTGAAAAATAAAGATACTTGCTGGAAGAAAAGGATTATTTCATTCACTTTTTTATTATCCTACCTTATGGTTGCATTGCTAGAGACTCCATTTTATAAACATTTTGTCGAGTATGTGGAAAAAGTGCCTAACTATCTTTTTGCAAAAAAAATGCAATTTCAAATAACTAAGCTATAGGATCAGTTTCCTAGGACTATGATGGTGTGATGATTACGTAATATTGTTTTTGAAATCAATAAAATGTTGTATGGGTAGCTCATCAATAGACATGACCAGGTACGTTTACAAAAAGCAAAATGCTAGACAATCAGTTTTTAACACGTTGGCTAAATCCTTATCAGTTATGACAGGCCTGGTTCCTTTATCATAAACTTCAACGATGTAGAGCTAGTTTGTAACATAACTGGAGGAAATCCTGCTCTCCTTTTTAGTATACCAGTAGCAATACAAGGTACCGAGAGAAGGAGCGGAAAAGCTTTTCCGGGGGTATTTTAGGGGACAGGGTTTGCTCAAATGCATTAAGCCCCATAATATTTTTTTTCCTGGGAAACTTTTTCTAGTGGTAAGCTCCTTTGCCCGCTTTGCTACGGACTTGGATCAAGGCGTGATTTGACATGCTTATGAAATATTTGACTGACTTGGGTTGTAAATTTCAAAGAACATATCAGTTCACTGTAACCTACGTTCCAGTACATGAGAATCGTGGTAATTTGGGGACAGTAGATAACGGGAGGGGTTGGTCGAATGGTCCTGGAAGCGATAATTCGACAATTAATACAGCACTTATTCGTTAGAGGAGACTTGTGTGGAGAAGAGGGGCCGTAAAGGACCTTGTAGCGAACTTTATAGTGTAAAAAGTAAAACTTATGGGAGCACCTTAAAAAGAAAGAGGGTAATTTCCCTTCTCCTCTCCCAGATTATCTCCATGCATTTATTTATATTTGGTACTCGAAGCGTACCGAAAAAGATATTGAACACTTGCAATCCCATTTACTGAAAGCAGGTTGCCACATGACTGAAATGTTTATTGGCAAATTACAGGAAATTCATGGTCTTGGGGTGAACAGTTGATGGAACTGGGAAAGTCGATGTCCTCGCATTGAAAAGAATCTTTTTTAGGGTAATGTTAATATTACATTTTCTTTAATAATTTTGGAGGAAAGCTACGGAAAATGTCATTTAAGCATTTTTACAACATAGTTAATGTTAATGTTAATGATATTCTTAATACTTGCCTATTTTAATTCACTCGTCATTAACCTCTTAACTCTACTAACCTTATCACTCATGTTGTACTTGGACCTAAACCTGATAATTTGCTTGGGTTAAATGCATAAACACTTTCGGGTTTGAAGGTTGACAAGTAAATATCTTGTAATTAACGCTACCGTCTTTTTTATTTCAATACAAGACTGAGAAGTTTTGTGCAATCAGAACATTTCCAGCTCGAAAAATTTCCTCAACAGTAGTCCAAACCCTAACAAGAACCAAGAAGCTGGCTCTTGGCCTTATTGCTGCCCTAGTTTCATGCCGTGTAAGCGTTTTTCGTTGTTATAATAAACATTTTTTATAACACTTTGGGACTTTATCCCTGAACTACTGTCAGAGTGTAGGCCCCTATATGGTCAAGTAGCGGTCTTTTGAAGGCCACCAGGGGTCCGAAAATGTAAGACCAAGTGAAGGTCCTCACGAGTTCATCATTGTGAAACTGCAAACATTAGTATCCCCCATAACTCACAGAAAATGACAGAGCTGAAGGACCATGGCATAAACTTACTGGTTTAGCAGTCGGCAAATCAGATTCACATTATGATACTACCCAACCAACTGAGTGCAAAGGACGTTACGTTTGACAGCAAGCTGTCCTTTCTATGGGAACGATAAGCTTCCTCTTGTTAGTTTTTGGTTTCAATTTTCATGAGACGAAAGGGACATTAGGTCCCATTCTGAATTAATTAAATCATTCAATCGTTTCACGGGTGGTGTCTTAATGTTTACTCAAATCAAATCGTTTTCTGCAACTTCCCTTTTTCTCTTCATAGCAAACATAAAAGATTGAAAAAGTTGATTGTTTGACGTGTTGTAACATTTATGAAGCATTATTGGAAACTTAAGAGGAGAATGATATAAGCTAATAAAATAAAATAGAAATAAAATAACTAACAAACAATACTATAAAAAGAATAGTTAAAACAAGGAACTTTGCAACAGTTTTGGCACATTAGGCAAGGTGGTGGGTTGGTCAGCAGTTATGAAGGCACTTTTAGCTGAAAATAAATCAGTGGTTAAAATTCTTCAGTCAAGCAGTAAATATCAGAACTGAAATACGTGTTCAGTTCATGGGTAGACTACATTCTATGAAGAGAATGTGTACTTTTAAGTTTCGCATCAGTTTTGTAAAGATCTAAAACCATCTGAAAACTCCATTTAACTTTTTGTTGATATTTGATGAGGAAAGGAATCAATGTTTTTTGGCTGGACTCTACCATCCATGTGCTATTTGCTATATCTTCAAACGAAACTTTTTTGTTAAAGAAAATTCAAACTCTTACCAAATTCAAACAGTTGTATGTAACAAGTCTTTATCACATAAGCTTTCGACAAAGTCGATAAGTTGTTCCCACAAAATTCGTTTTGTCACATGCTTGGATATTAGCAAGTATACAGAGAAGTGAAAAACTGAATCCATGTCTATGTGGATCTCCTCTTCCATTCTGCATGTGCCAGTTCATGATAATATCCAAAGAGTTGCAATACAAAGTGGACTATTTCAACTTTGTCTCTCCTTTGCAGTGTTAATCCTTCGCAGTTTATTCGTTCCCCTTCCATGATTTGTAGGTAACAGGATGTTTATTAATGGAATAAGCGGATTTTTACATTTTGGGTGTAAAAAGGGTATTTTTCTGTCACTCCCTTGAAAGGGTTTCTTTAAAAGGATGATTAAGACAGGACATAAGTTGGCCACAAATGGGAGATAAAATCCTAGTTGAGCCAACTTAAAAAATGTTTTTCTGGTACTTCCAAGTAATATTTGTGTGATTTACCAAGCGATTGCTATTAAATGAATGGTTTAAGAAACGAAATAGCACTTTTATACTTTTGTAGTTTTCTGCATATTTGGTAAGAAGGTGCGTAGCTCATAACACTTCAGCGGCAAAAAAGCTTAAGAAATTGAATTAGTTGTTCATATCTAGCCTAGAAGAAAATATTAGAAATAAAAGATGTATGCAAGTAAAGCAACTCTCATAACTCTTGTGCACAGCCAAGTTTCGTTCCCTCTGAGTAAATTTAAAAGACCATTACTTTTTCATTCACCATTCACCGTTCTTTTAGAAATTCGGCAAATAACTCGATGTTGAGAATTATATTCCATGAAAAGTTATAAGAACTTTTGGCAAATTCAAACTATTACAGGTTACATACTTGTTACATAATTGCTTAATAAACAAAAGCCTAATCATTACTTTTGGTAACGTTTTAGTCTCACCTAACGGGATATCGGCATTATATACACCTCTTAATAGAAAAGAGGGTAATTCATCAAAAAAACACCATCATCTCTAAACGTCATACTCCCATTCCTAGTCCAAAGACATGTCTGAATATGTTAACAAAGGTAAATTTCATTCCTCCTCAAAAGAGTTGTGGGATCACTATAAACTGGATTGCTGACAGAGGTTTTCATTTATGTACTACTCAGCACAATCTATCGCCACAAAATCAACGCTACGAGAGCAAACTCTAATGGCAAGGTGTGTTGCATTTAGAGACAAAGTGGAAGTAGAAAAAATGAATTAAATATTAAAGCACGAAAAATAAAAATAAAGAAGTGAAATTATTTCAGAAATAAATACGGTCTAATTTGATGGAGGCCTATAGCGTAAAACAAAAACATTCATTTCTCATC
Organism: Holothuria glaberrima; assembly: GCA_009936505.3. Lineage (NCBI taxonomy): Eukaryota > Metazoa > Echinodermata > Holothuroidea > Aspidochirotida > Holothuriidae > Holothuria > Holothuria glaberrima. The sequence continues at coordinate 20,221 of WURT03552606.1, read as the reverse complement.
TGTCAGAATGTCTTGAACAGCTGTGTTGTGATCATTTTCATTCACTTGCTGGCTAAATATTTATTTGGTTGGCCAGTGATAACAAACGTTTATTACAATGACAGATTGTCAAAAATTTTGATGGCCAAGCGTACATTTCCACAAGCAAATAACAAAACGTTCAAAGCAGAAACGTTTGGTGTTTATTTACTAGATATAAAAAGGCTGCTGTAACTTGTCAGTGTTATATACTGGTTATAAAAAAAAATACTAAAACATCAACTGCGATATGCGGTCACACAGGAAAGGATCAAATCCGTGGTCAGTCACTGAGTCCCATAAATCAGACAGCATCTGAAAAATAAGAGCACATAATTTAACAGGCACATAATTTAACGAGTATATCCCTATTTGGTAAGGCTTACTATCTTTACGCAAAAAAGATGCCTGGCACAGTTTGCCTGAACTGATTTAAAACTGAAACAGGGTATCAAAGCCTTGTTGTGATAAATTTTCAGTCGGAGAGGCACAAATCGTGCAACAGGAACACCATAAGTATGTGGGCAAGGTTGGCATGGAAAGCGTCTTAGGCGGGCAAATGCTCTTCCAATTCTGGGCCACACCAGAGCAGAAATGCCCGACGCGTGGATCCAGGTAAGTGGCCTCCATATCTTTTTGATATGTACAAAATTGTGGTATCCAGCATCAAATGTTTTAAACAGGTTTTGAAATATTACCAAATTTTTCCACAACAGGTTAACATTCGAAAATAAAATTCTTAAAATTTTGAATGCTCGTGTAGACACATCGCTAACCGCTTACTAATGTGAACGATGGACAAAGAAGATGTTTTACCAAAACATCTCAGAGCCTGTAAAGGTTTGTTTTTCTAGCAATATTTCTAAGTAAGAATTCGTAATGATTTTACCACACAAGTTTTACTAGGGCGAGTCACGAGGCAAAGAACAACCCCTTCCACCGTACGAAAATGGTCTCTAAAATTCTTCTCTACCCCCTGGCAAAGTTTCTGACAAAATGAATGATGTTACTAAATGGCCCTTCTTACTTATTGATTGAAAATGTATTGAATAAAAAAGACTTTTTGTTTCATAAAATTCGCGATTAATCTCCTAAATCGTGTGATGAATATATCATTGGGGAAGATGCAAAAATGATTGGGACGCTTTTTGGTCCATAACTCAGCCCAATTTGTGGAATGGACAACCTAGCGTCAAGACGCAGGATGCAGGAAACATTGCAGTATTACAAGGGAGGTAATAAAAAGAGACCCAACATTCTATAGACACTTTGAAGCAATATTTATTTCTTATGGTAATCTTGCTTTTCCACTCAAAATGTTGAAACAATACCAAGATCAAGTAGGAGCAGTGACATATTGTCAAATGACAAAGGAAAGTATTACTCCTTAACTGGATCTTATAACTTTTTGTTGCTAGTCGTCATACGAAATGTTAAGCACTTTAGTCGTTACTGATTACATTGAATTTCATGTCAGTTGACTCTTATGAAGAATTCTCATACAACTTCCATTTCAAAGTATGTTTCCGAGTGACAAGGAAACTTGCTAAAATCGAGAGAACGTTATAGCCTGTGGTCTAAGGCAGGCTAAGCATCCAAGTTGTAAGTACATAAGTAAGTAAACTGTTTAAATTTTCCTTGACAGTCCTTTGACTAAAAATGTGGATAAAAGCTTGGCTCTAGTTGGTAACAAACCTCACACCAGGCATGTTTAACAAATGCGATTATTTCAGAATTACTTGGGTGTGAAAGAGGTAGACGATCATTAGGAAATTGACGTCAACACAGCTGAACAATAGGAACAAAGAAACCTGTCACATTTTTGTGTGACAGATTTGGTTGTTGCTTCTCCTCCTTTACACCTTTCTGGTGTTACCCATCCTCCGCAAGAATGATACTATAAACAAACAGTTAATTGTAAGCAGGAAAGGGTGTTGGAAGTGAAAATGAGTGGTCAGAAAGGTCATTTAAACATCAACTTTCGGAACTGAGATACTTTCAACCACTTGGGGATAATGCATACAGCACAATTCCTATGAAATTAACTCTTACTGGTTAAGTCACCGTAGTCTTTGTGTCTACATATTTATATCAAGAAACTTTACTTGAGAATGTTTTGCTAGCATACCGAATGAATGTTTTCCTGGAGCACAACAAAAGTTGAAGGGATGTCTACATTTGAGTCAAAGGTTTGCCATGTTTCCACTATTGGAAAACTTAATAACACTACTACTATAGGAAGGACTTGTAGAAAGGGAAGAACATATATCTAAGGGGTTCAAGGCATCTTACAACAGCGTAAGACACAATACTTTCTAGTAAATCCCCGTCTCCAAATTTGTTTGCAGATGCTAAGATTAGGAACATGGCCAACATAAACAGATGAGCACTCCTAAAATTTCTGTGTAATCAAGAGTGTCAGGAGGTTGCAAACAGCTAGAAAAATACTGGGGAGGCAGGGGGCATGGTAGTACATCTAAAAAGGCATCGACTATGGGCATACATTGCCCCTGCTGCGAACGTAAAGAAAATCTTGTAGTAAGCTTGAAAAGCTTTAGACATTGTGCCCCAAATAGCTTATGAACCGTTTTGATTTTAAAAAAGAACTGAATTGTCTACATGATCACTGAACAATACCACGGTAAACTACAGGATTGATCAATTAATATACTATGTGACTATAACATTTTAACAAAATAGAGTAAGAAACGCAAACAATAAGGACAAATGTGATCACATCTGTGGAAGTCAGTTTCCCTTGAAGAAGCTCAAGATAAAGGTAAACCACAATATAATTTTACTACAGATAGTTGTCCTTACCTATCAGTTAAAATTGCTTAGTTATGCCGTATGGTAGGGTCCAAGAAGTCAAGCTAAAAATATAAAGAAATTACATACCTTCATCATGGTGTAATCAAATTTCTATCAAGACAGGTACTTCATGTGTTTCTTACCGGAAGAGCCTGCTTGTATTCGTTACTTTAAGAAAGTCTTATTAACTCTTCATTGTAGAAGAAAATCACTTAAAGGAGGGGTATTCCTATCCAAGATGGTACATAACATTGAGTCAAATTTAATTTATCTCTTTGAGGGGTACTCAGTCATTTTCTGTCCAATTAGAGCTAATGTGTGTGCACGAAAATGCACGTGAAAAACCTCTGGAATCAATGCTGCATTGCAGAAACAGTCTTTTAAAAATTTGCATAAAAGATATTTGGTAAGTTAGGGCCTTAGACCCAGATAGTTCGTCTTTTGTGATGAATTTGTGGACAGGGTCACCTTTTAGGCAATTGCACAGTATACAATGGGTAACTATCGTACTAGAACGAGCAAATACTTTTCATTGCTTTGCATTTTAGATCCCAATAACTTATGAAGGTATTTATGTCGCATATAGGTATATGTTTGGTTGCAACTAAACTTTCTCCAACTTTTCCAATTTGAAGCAAGTTGTCATTACAAGTCTACTTTGCAACTTGATATCACATAATCAGCTTTGACCACGATATTTTGAGGGACTTCTTCACAACAAAGATCATCAATATTGCACCAATGCCTCAATTTTGTTTAAAAACAAACTTTATCTTTTCAACTGGGAACATTTTCAGATTTGTCTACTTGGCTTCATATGACCTTGAAATGAAAACTTTCACAACGCTATCATTGCAGGATACCTGTGATAGAATGGGCCAGTGGACAAAAGTAATGACCAAACAAAAGAGGGAACTAACATTCTTCAATACAAAGACAAAATCACACGAAAATTAAAACAAACAACTTAATGATGCAGATGCAGTAATCTCTCTTGTATCCTTTAAGAAGCTAGTAAATAAGTAAAAGCACAATGGTAGACCCAAATTGGACGAATGATGTGCTTTAAAACAGACAGCACGAGGTGTTTTGATTTTAGAGAGTACATGAAGAAGGTATGTACCAGCTGTCAATAAATAGTTAATTGACCCAATGTTTAGTGTTGTTAATGTTGTTGCAATGCAATGTACCCACAACAAGCTCTGAATAATTGTAGGGGTAAGTTAAATCCTAACAATATTTGTGTTTCAATATTTCATTCGTTCAGGCATATTTTGGGAGACGAGTCTTTTCTTATAGCCTCAGAATTATTGCCATAGTAATCATTGAGCTGTACCGTATTTGCAGGTACATGTCGCCAGAGGACCCATTAGCCAGAAGTTACACCTCTTCAGTCTCCTCACATGTCCCCAGAGTTGTTAACTGTACTTAAATCTCTTGAGCGAACAAGCTTCCAAGGCACTATTGACCACAACTCTATTATCAACCAGTATAAAACTACTTGGCTTGCAAGGTGCACTGCAGAGACCATTGTTTGAGATTAAACATGCACCACTGCACAACCTTTTCAGTGGAGAGAGCTAGGTGTGAGACGATGAATCATGCTCTAATAAACCGAGTCAAAAACCCGCCCAGACAGCCACACGGCGGGTTTTTGAGTTTTCAGAGGGTGCAACTTTACAGTAATGGGGAAATTAGCGGCATGTAATTTAACAAAGCCGCCTTAGTGGATGTGGAACTGACCAGGAACATTTCTACGGTTAAGGAATACCTAACATAAATATAAGTAATTCATCAAGTCATCAATAAGGTTCTTTGAAGGATACAAAATGAAAATGTTGCGTACACGTTGAAAATTTCTTTATTAATGAGTCTTAAGTTTTCTAAAATCAAAGACATAATTGTTTGAACCATGAAAGTCTGTTCCTTATTCTTAAGGAAAAGTGCTGCCTGAAATTGTACCTACATGGGTTCGTTCTTGAGGCTCGGGAATATCCTTCCATTTTGAACCACCTTTTGGTGCTGTAAATAAGAGAAGAAGCTTTTAACATTAAGCAAGCTTAGGCAAAGGCAAGTTTGGGTCATTACAGTAATGGTGATTGCTCTTCTCTTTGTAACTGCATGGTGCTAGTTCACGTTCGGGAAAAAGATTGATGCAAACTGTTCGGATCACCACATGATGCATGAATGTCATGAGGAGAAGCAAACGTAATGTAAATTAGGAACGATTCCTACAGCACAGATTAACGGACTAAACCGAATACATGACATATAAAATGCATCGAACTGGAAATCAGCTCTGAAAAAATGATCTCTGTTACAGACAGATAAGGGTTTGAAATCATGATATGTTCCGTTGCTCTGTGTTGCGTCCTCGCGACGAAACATACTCCGTTCTGACGGCTCGGTCTGCCCCAACTTGGCCTCATAGCGCACAACGCATTCTTTGTGTCCTTTTCCTATTCTAGGTAGTAATATTTTATTCTAGGCTGACTTATGTTGATTTTTTATTTTCTTACTACCATATTTGCTTTTGCTGAGTTATTTATTTAAATGTGTGTTTGAACCTTGGCTAAAGTTTAAACCACGTTATAGGCTCACAGCCAAGAAATTTAGAAACAAGAAGCAGAGCTTGCAAATATGCCATGGTTATCAGTACACGGTGCTTATTTCAACTTTTAACATAGTGTTTTTTATTTGAGGAGAACTTGTTCATCTTTTCCTTTGTATGCAATTGTGTGTGCTTACTTAACTGGTCCAACGTTTGGTTTCACGCACTCTTAGTTAACTTCTCTGGTCATTTGCTGGGAAAATCTTAATGCCTAATCTACTATGACATACACAAACACAAGGTCTAGGCCAATACTCTGTACTATACTTTACAAAATTATTTTTATTGGCTACTTACGTGGATCTTGTGGTTCTGGTGGCGAGGGATGCGGGTTGGGATCAGGTGTTGTAGGAGGAGGTCGAGGACAAGGTGGCTCGTTACCCATTGTTACTCAAAAAGGTACGTTTTATTTGTTGAATTGACTCCAACGTCTTTCTAGGCAATTTTCTTTGTTCTTACTATTTATATGAATATGTAAAATTTGGTCTCATGGACATTCATATGCGTTGGTTGATGAACTAATAGAGGGAGAGATTTTAATGAACAAAAAATAAAACACTAACATGAGCCGTCACTCCGAAACAAAATCTTTCGATGGCGCGAATGGAATGTGATTATCCTCTCTTTCAGCCACGTTATTGGAGTTCTACTCATTCATCCATCATTGATTCGTTCATATTGTTATTCACCTAACCCTCAGCCGACAGTGGTACTACCCTTAAAATTCAGAGGAGGCCTATTTAGTGTTGAGCGCCATCAATTTTTCTCCACGGACACCTATGAACTGCAGTTGAGTTAAGCTTTACAATTTATGGAAAACCGTACATAGTTACGCATTCGCTATTGCAGCCGTCTCTTGTGGGCATGTTACCTAAACTGCTGCGGTACATATTTCTATCTACGTTTGATAATGTTGTTCATTTTTAGGGCAGTCCTACACCGATTATTTATTAAATGCATTTCAGACGGTAACCACAATGTATTCGCACAAACGAATTATAATGCTGATAAGGAATGATATCAGAAGAATAAAACTGGCACGTATTTGACTAGGACGGATGTTTGTCTTCATGTGCTAACTTAAACGCAGGGTGACTGCAGGTGCATTCGTTGTCTGTTTGACTCAGAATTTTTCCCACATAATAACCAGTGTCATAGGTGCATCTTAGATATTTAAGGCTGCTTTACAGCGATAAACTAATAAAATTTATTCCTGCAGTGACTGACGTTACTATCATGTTGATTAAGGCCACATTTTTCTTGGAACTCTGTATGTTTTGGGATGTCTTGTTCTCGTCCAGGTGCTGCAATTCGTTGCTTTCTGTGGCATTTTGTGTAATTACTCTGCTTGTTACAAGTCATGTTGAGAGGGATAGGCAAGGCTCGGAACTACTTTTTCAAAAAGGGCTATATCAAAACACGGGAAACCCCTTGACACGTCGTCAGAGGACTCGGCCATATCGTTCATATGCAAATTTCGATAGCTCGATGTGATGAAATCTTGGAAGTCCCTATTGTGCAATATATTCTAGAATAGTCTTCTCGTTACACGTTTCCAATAACATCTAATGTACGAATTACTAATTTGATAGGGCAATGGTTGCTAATCCATTCCTTTGTAGAAACAATATAGAACTCAGAAAAAAAAGAAGGCATATTTCATGAAAACTTGCTTCTCGAATTTATCATTTCTAAATATTTATATATATATTTTTCATGTTTGTATTTTGATATCAGATCATCTTAGACTGTGACTGAGAAACTAATTTCAGGTTGAAGTTTATTGCTCTTTTTGAGAACAATTGTGGATTGAAAAGAAAACTCAACGACAAAGTCACAGTGAGTCAATTGTGGTAAAAAAATTCATGCATATACCCTTATTCGTCATATTTCTTCTACAGCGAAAATTTACTACCGTTGACTTTTTTCGTAGGCATTCTTAAAACAGACATTTTATCATGCACTGTAATTGCAAATAAAAATAGGACTTGCATGTAAAAGGCTCGAATTTCTATTTTGTTTTTACTTTGCTACCCTTTTCTGTAGGCTACTCATCCTCCCTTATTCCCACCACCGCTTCCTTTTGCTTGATCCTTGATCAACGGCGACCTCCTCTTGTTCTTGCTCTTGGCTGACCTCCACCTCCTCTTAATCTTCGACTTGCTTGACCTGCTGTTCCTGTTCTTACTCTTGGTAGACCTCCACCTCGTCCTGTTCTTCCTCTTGATTGACCTCTGCCTCCTCCTGTTCTTCCTCTCGCTCGACCTTCAGTTCCTCTTGTTCTTCTTCTTGCTTGACTTCCATGTCCTCTTGCCCTTACAGTTGCCTGACCTCCACCTCCTATTGTTCTTCTCTGACGTTTAAAACCATGTCCTCTCTGTCCCACTCTTGCCGGGCCCCTAATTAACATTTGCAGTAGTCTTCGATCACGAGGACACGCTAATGCGGTAAATAAGATGAAGGTATAAGAACTATCAACCTACATAATTGGTTATTCAAGTAATTAATGTACTTTTGTTACATACATGTGGAAATGGGAACTTGGAGCAAATTCATCCGGGAAAGTAGTGCTAAAGCTCCCCCAATCTCTTTAAACTTTCTTTTTTGCAGAATGTACCTGTGTCTATTTTTATGTTGCATGGTACCATAGCAGTCTCAAACTGATAATCTGATATTCCATGTTCATTGTCCGGCGTCTGTTTCCCGTTTGATACAGACAATGACATCTTTGGGTTCGAAAAGCTTCCCTTGTGATACTCGTAGTTATAAATACTTCAAAGCTTAATTTGCAAGTTGAGCTTTACTATCCTGAAAACCCAAGGAGTCGTAGGCAACACCACGTAAGCTCATGATTTACGTAAAGAAGCGCATAATATTGGCGAAAATGTCTTAAACATAAATACTTAATGCTAAGTTTGTGCAAACTTTAGCAGTTTATTTACATATTTCGATATCCTCTAAGTTGTATATGCTATTATTTCTTTCGCAAAATTTTAATAGCTCCTTGATTGCAAGGCCTCTCATCTTCCTTATATCGACCAGGCGTTAGAATGTGTTTTATGTCAAAGTTGCCGCTGTTTGCTCGATGAGAGCGCACTCAATACCCACTACTTGAAAATATCTAGTAATTCTATAGCCCACATGCAGGACCTTGGATCCTACTCTCACAGAGATAAGTCTCTGTGTGGCCCTTTTGCGAAGCATTGCTCTCCCTCTTTTTCCTTCTTTGAAAAGTCTAGCAATGCCACTTCCTTACCCGTCGGAAGAAGTACCAAGATCAATCATTAAGAGCCATTTTCGAATGACATAAGAAAATACATATTTTATAAGCAATCACCTCCAGTCATTACTCCACTTATTAGTAACGTTATTTAGGAAAAGCAATTGTTATGAAAATGTGACGAGATTCAAAATCAACAAAACATAGAAACATTCATTAAAATGAAATTTGCAAATTCATAACAGAGAAGTAGACTTTTGGCAGTTTGGAGATGACCTTACTTTGTTCACTTGGTTCCGGTGACTGTAGCATGCTAGGGTCATGTCTATAACGGCTTCTGCCTAAAATAAGAGGGAAGAAAATTAAGTGATGCTAGGTATGTACCGAAACAGTGATATAAGTGTAAAATGAAACATCTGTTAAAGATAAGTGTAGACTGGGGTAAAGAACATATGAGGGGTAACAAACCTACGTTCACTTTTGGCTCAATGGGGGCGAACAATACCAATCGGCTATTAAGGTTAACTACCACCTATTTCTACTGTTTTTCCAGGCTACAAAACAATTTTTGTCAATTTTTCTCATACAATTATACTCTTTGCAAATATTTCATGTTAAATTGGATTGAATAATGCATTGCTCCGAGCCTTAAGTCACTCGGATATTAAGTATGCTCTCTGAGTTGTTAGTGATACAGTTTCTTATTCTTAACGCTGATATTATTGTGGTCTGCTGACAGATGTGTGGCACAGTTTAATAATTACAATAAGGCTGTTATAAGGGCAGCAGGCATACTGTGCAATGGGGCAAAAAATGACTCTAGGTTATTACCCAGGGATATTTTTAAGTGCGCATTATGCATAAACATCCATCTTAAATATAATTATATCTTCCTTAAATCGTTTTTGGTGATCCTCAATGAGGTAATGATGATTATGCTATAGAAAGTGAACAAACCTGATTTTGAAATGGACAGGCACTTCCATTAGTACCCATGCTTAGTATATTTCATTATCTTGGATATAACGAAAGCTCCCTGGTAGGCCTTGTATCCTTGTTACTAAGTGTGAAGCCCAGTTTTGGATATTTTTCATGAGACTCTTCTTATTTTAAAGAAATTCAAATATTGCAAATACGTGTACATATCGAAACGTGTTTCGTTTATACTTTACTGAAGAAGCATATTTTCTTTTTATTTGTGAGATGTATCTATAAATTAAGGTGAGGTTTTCATCCAAGAGCAATCTACTATTTTCCCATCTGAACTGGCCTTTCAAAAGAACCAAATTTGATCCAAAGTGTTGAGATGGTGAGCCACCCGACGTGACTTTGTAATTCAAAAGCCATAGGCTTCTCCCACATTCGTGATCTTTAAGCTAGCGTCGTAAAACAACTGTTTTTCAAGGCCTGCATTATAATTACTACTATCTTTCCGGTACTTACTGTGATCACTTGTTTCATGAGCAGAAGCAGGATTTCCGTCACGCTTAGTTTTGGACTTCTTTGGACTCATTTTAATGTTAATATTTTCCAACACACTGAGGATATCTTATCCACGGTTCTTTGCAGTATAGACATATAAACTCATACACAAATTTTGCGTATACTCAAGTAAGGGCTTGTATACGAAAATCAAGATGTGAATGACTACACAAATCGCAAAACTAGTATCTGTTCAAAGAATAGGCTAACTGATTTTTTTAACAGTACACATAATCTGTTCAACGAGACATCCGATGGATAGAGCCTTAATTTTTCTCAATTATTATTTCAAAATGTATCAAGTGATTTTAGTCTGCGTCAGTGGTTCAAAAATTATGTAACAAGTAGGCACCGTCTTGGGGGATCAAACAAGTCTTAGTTTGCTAGATTGAAATAACATTCATAAACTTGTTGAATTATGGGTAAAACTTCAAATAACCAACATTAATCTTCTTGCTTACGGTACATGTGATACCAATTTAGTACATATGTGTGTCAAGCCCATGACGTCGATGTGAAGTGATTGTAAGTGTGCTTTGCACCCGTACACTCGTATAATATCAAAGGTTGAATGGAGCTTCATCAAATGTTGCTGTATCAAGTTGTTCATTACTAGCCCTTTGATCTTCGTTTCGTTAAGGGTCTTTTCAGTAGTGGTTGTTGTAAACGTTCCTCGTTTTCAGTGTCGCAGGCAGAATTTGGTGATTGGGGGCACCTCAGATGATGTCGAACTACCGTCGCAGTTAAACCCCACGTCTGAGTAAATAACACCCTTTTTGCGTCTGCATACAGTCGTGGGATCATTCCTTTGTCACTTCATAAAGGTGCCGTCCTGGAGGAGGAGTCTAAGGGGAGGGGTTTCTCCATCTCCCTTGAGAAATTTTTGCTAATTTAAGGTTGCTTAGATGGAAAAAGGTGTTTTCTTTGGGATCATTTTGGAACTACTACATATGGTTGGGAAAAGTCCATAATTTTGGGAATTCTTATTTTGGGTCAAGTGAAAGAGAAGGGTTTTTTTTATCTAAGAGAAGAATAGCTTTTAACAAACCTGTATCCCCCTTTTGGCTATTTTACTGCCTTCTATTTGCGGGAAGTTTTTTAAGCAAAAGTACGTGCGTGGAGTCCGCAGAAACATCCTTTGTTTATTATGAATATTTCCCTTTCCTCCATCGTGCATTATAGAAGGCTTCTAAGGATGGCACATTTCTGTATAGGGCCTCCTGAGAGCTCCGGATTAATTATGTAAGAAGGGGCAATGATATAATGCTTATTACCTTACACGCAAATGATACTAGTATAGAGTACGACGACAAAAACATTTCAGCTATCGCATTTTTACTAATTTAAAGCAAAAATACAGACGAACAGCTCCCACCAATGTTAAATGGGAGGGGTGCAGGGAGGTGATATTAGACCTCCTTGATAGCTACAGCAAAAGGGGTGAAGGACGAACAAGCGCCTGTCAGAGTGTGTTTTCGTCGTAAGTGTATTTACAATTACCATCTGTACCGATAATGGCTGCGCGCGAAGAGCTCGGCAAAAATTTTGGAAAATTGTATAACGGCAAATACGTACTTTCAACCTTCCACATTATACTACAAATTAGATTGAAACATCCTATATTGATGTGAGGCCCCTACAGAGATTGGAGATGTACCCTTTTTTTAAAAGTGTAGTGATCAAAAAAGTAACACATATTACCTTAATAATGGTGATGAGTGATGTACAAACCTCGACGAATGCGCGCGAAGAGCGCGAAATTTTTTAATAGATAAGATTTCCATGACAAACCTGCATTCACTGAGGCTCTGCACCGAGACACTTTCAATTGTCCACAAAACTTTCATGCTACTCAAAAGATCAGTCTTGTACCTAGTGATTCGTAAACAGCTTTCAACTTTTGCTGCTGTGCTTCTCCGAAAGTTGCTGTCGGCAGGTATTTGTAATAAGAATAACATTGAAGTAAGGTTTGAAGGTCGGGGAACGCGCGAAAATTGCGAAGTATTTGGAAACATTCTGAAAGTTTGAGAAACATTTGTGACAGAAAATGGTTACAATAGATCCATTACTCTTTCGAAAACACACCCACCCTCCCCCTACAGAAATTTATAGCTTAAACGCTTTTGGGATCATTTTAAAATTTTGAGAATTTTTTTCAGAAATCGACTGGGAAGCACACACCCCATGCCCCCAATGCCGGTGCCATCTCATTTTATTGTGTTTATAACTTTTTCAAAAATAAAGGCAAAACTATTTGATAGCAAAATTGTTTCACTTGAACACTATCATGTCTAGTCTTTGGCTATGATGGGCATTTTACCTCTAAATAATGAACGACTTTGGTTGCTTCTTTTTTTTAGTTTATTCCAGGGGTTACCACTTGATCATGTCTTTGATGACATGCTCTTTCATCATTAAAGATAAAACGTCATGTCTTCCCACTTGCGGACGGTGACTTCTTTTCATCAATAAGGGAACCACATGACGTGTAACTTAATGATTAGACACCTTGTAATTACCACATAGGTGCATTTAAAATCTTTAAATAGTCCTGATAACTATTTCGGAAAGTCACCCGAATGAAATGATGCCCCAATTAATCACTAATCCAGTAAAGTAAAGGAAGAGTAATCAAATCAATATGTTCATTGTTTAGACGTGGTAAATATAGATGCTACTCAAGGAAAACACAACTGATGTGATGCCCTTTTTGTTGTCCATAACAAGAAAACAGACGCAGTTACTGAAATTTCTTAATGCTGTATGCAAAAGAATGAGACTTTTCTGAAATTTTCGAAAGCTAAATTTTGGATGCAATATTTTCTGTGTGTTAATCTTGGTAAATAATCACCATTGTCGAGAAAAATATGTTTCTTTCAATATTCACTAGTGCAAAAGATTTTTGCCAATACATAACGAGGAAGCACATTTGGAAGTTATCAGGATGAGGATGGAAAGACATGGTATCAGTGCTATTGGCAGTAGAATAGGTAGTAAAACAAGACTCCTACTTCTTAATCTTTCCCTCTTTGAATGTACTTCTTGGGAAAATGCAGTGTAGAACAAAATAATGTGGAAAATTCTTCCGAATGCTTTGGCTTGTACGTTCATTACTTTCACTTGCTGGTCAAATTTATGATCTTTCAGAATAGGGATGTATTTTTCCGATTCTTGTTATAACGCTCAAATCCTTTGTTTTATACCACGCATAATACTTTTTGTGTACAAACTTTCACGCACTAACAGCCATGAGGCAGTCCGATATTGTTTAACAACATACCAGATTTGTACTTACCCCCTGAAAAAAAACAGAAAAACGGAAAAATTATACTGTAACGACAAAAACTCAAACAATTAAGAGTATTAAGTTAATACTATTTATTAAATACATGCAACCAGTAAATAGATTTGCTCAATTCAGAGTTACATCAAGCACATTGAATACGAGCGCGTGGGAATTTGATAGGGGTGGGGCTCATAAAACATTTTTATTTTACAAACATAAATGGAGGAAAAGGTGATGTTAATGGCATGAAATAATATAAAAATGCACTGAATTTATTAGTGATATTTAGCTGGAAATGATATGCTGCTTCAATTTTGTAAAATATATTAAAGTGGGAAATCTACCTCATAACTAACTTCTCATCTCATGGCAACAGGACAAGAAAAATCATCTGTGCCCCCAAACAGTGTTTAAACTTAGGTAGCAATTATGACAGGCAGATTTCATTTATGATATTTTTAAGAGAGCTTAAGTAGAAATAAATGGTAACTGCTTCCTCTGAGGTACTTTAGTAAGTCAAACCTACAAGTGTATAAGATATAAATAAGGACACAAATTTTACTAATACATCGTAAAACACATTAATCGTGTTTAACATACTTTTAATAAATCGTATGTACCATAATGGTATGTAGAGACAATGACGGGGGGGGGTAGGGTAACCGTCCACATAGTTCCTAGAGGTAAATATATTATGTTATAGCTTAGTTGCTATTGCTTAGTTTATGGTAAGTATCTATGGGGCTTAAACTTTTTATTCTAAATTTGTAAATAGGACCCTTACTTGTATAAAAAGAGCGTCAATAGCTTCTTAAAAGTGGACAAAGGGGCATGACCCTCAACATAACTACATGAAGCGCTAATCGAACAGCCGTAGAGGAAAGAAAAGCTGGGCCTAGCTACTTCAGGGTTCTGGAACGTTGAAAATCAGATGATCCGTGCTGTAATCTGAGGCATTTCCCACCATTTTCATCCTTTCAATAGTTGTTGCACCATTCTTGAATTGGTTTTAATGAATCCTTTATAGTGCGAACAATATAAATAAACACGGGTCTACTATTTTTGTTACGATTACTTAAATACGTGGGAACAATCCCTCCTCTTTCAAAAGTGGGCTATATGTTTCCCTGTTTCCATCATCCGTTGACGCTCATTTGCGTAAAGCTTACATAACATGAAATCACAAAAGTGGGGGTTATTGCAATCCCTTTGAATAAGAACACCTAACACGTAACGTGTAGTAATCCAGTTAAAGCTGTGCATAAATACGAATTATTAAAGTTGTTGAATGTCCAGAATTACAAGATTAGGACCTTAAAATGTTTTTCTTGAATGCATAATTTTTAAAAGAGCACAGATAGCAACAATGATAACTCCGAGTACAGAAGGAATGACTCGTTTGGGATGAAAAATAATCATGCGTTCTCAAAATGTTTGTTGCAGTTGGTTATTTCTTACTATGATACCAACTAGCCCCTTAAGTTCATGATATGTCTTGCTTTGGACTAATCGGAAACCACTTGGGCGTCGTCCATATTTTCTGATGGCAACATTGTGCATATTTTACTCCGAGTCATGGCAGTGATAAGATTTCGGAGTGTCAAGATTTATCTAATCAATTGTTATCTTAAAGTTTTGTCCCCTGAACTTCAAAGGTAGTTGCCCCCTGGACCAAATCAGGAGCCTTTTGAAGAGCCGTGGAATCCAGCACGAGTTGCATGTGAAGTCATAACATGATGACACTGAAGACGTCAAAACTTGCATTAAGTACATCTCAGTCGTGATTAACTGCCACTGCTCACACAGTTGTATTTCCGACGTGCAGCTAGTATAATGGTTCTGAAGTAAATAGTCTTTGCTGTTAAAAAACATATTTGGTTGGTAGGCATCAGGTCCTCTTGGTCAAATAAAAGCTTGAAAAAGCTTCATATGGTTTAACTGTCCGAAGTGTCCAGGAGACAGAAGATTAATTTAGCCCCCTCTTTGCCTCTGAGGGTAAAAAACAAAAAAGACAAAAATTGAGTCAATAACTAATCTATATACCGTTTACTAGATGGTAGAGGAGTAAAAAAGTAATACACAAAGTCATGTCAAGAATTGACTGAAGAGTAGGTTTATAATAACATTATTTCAAATTCAGTAACAAAAAATTGATTTTACTATCCGAAACAAGGTCAGAAATTTCCAGTACAGGCTATTTACTTATAACTGATTGTTACTATTATATCTTAAACTGGAGTAAATCCTACAACGGCTTGCAATGGAATTTTTATAACTTTATTTTCACAATCACAGATCTCAAACCTTACCACATATCATGCTTTATTTATTAATAGAGCCCCAAGAAATTCCATACAATGTAATTTTGCTTTCAAATTTTCATGTTTGGTATGCAAAATGAATAAAAAAATACATGAAAAATGTATGCCGTACACTGTTTAACAGTCTCACATATTTTTGATAGTTTATGGTGAAATTGTTTTGTTTCCTACACTCGGCGTGTATTAAAATGAAAACATAGGTAAAAATTTTGATGCTGTACATTTTGTACTACCTTTTTAACACTATACATCTATAAAATCACAATTTATTTTGTCTATACATACATGCATACATACAAATTGTAAAACTAGGGGGACTCATTACATGAAAGCCTATAAATAAAAAGCTTCAAATATATGTTGTAAGTCTCATATTATATAGACATGCACTGAAGAATCTGTAAGCATTCATGTGGTAACTTATGATATCGTGACTCTTCGGGTGCCTTAAAGACTCGGAAATGAGACACCAGTTGCACTTTTATTTTACTGTTACCGAATTATAGGCTTGATAGCCCTCAGGGAGATTTCTTTTCATAGGCGGTATGGTACTTTTTATGTTGTATATGGCTCGATATAATATTATAGGTATTATTCATGTCCTACGAGGAACAAAGTTTCTTCATAAACAAATCCTTTTTATGCAATTTTGAGTCTTGATACTTTTTACTGTTAAGGCTGATACGTTTCTTATATCCCTATGCTAGACTTGCTGCATTTGCATGACAAAGATGGCCAACTATTTCGTACAATGAAAGTTTACAACCAAAACATAGTTACCTCCATCACGTCTAGTCTTTGGTGCAATATTATTGTCCCTTCGGAATTTGTAGCAACATATTGTAGCTTATGTTGGCCCGCATTTCGGGAGTGAGTCGGGAATTTTACGATGAATCCGATGTAGCCAGATGGTAGTTCTGTTGACTTGATAGTACACCAGTTGCTGCTATACAGGTCCCTCTCCTGAAAGCTGATCTGAAGTGGGCGTTGTCCTTTCATTCGAATTTCCGTTCGAAACACTTCGCCTGCTCTTACTTGCTTTACCTCATCGTATCTTCCCAAAACAGTAGGTCGACCTACCGTAGAGAAAAAGGTAAATTAATACCTTGCGTAATTAGGCATTATAGTTTTACTCACAAAAATGCAGCCTAAGCCTTGTGCATGTGCATTCTTCAATACCTTTCGAAAGGATGGAAGAATAATAACCCAAAGAAAGATGGGACGAAAAATTACTGCTTTTGAACGATTTCGTCCAAAATCTCCCAAAATCTTCCTGTCATTAAAAATCGCCAAGGACATTATACATTCCAGTATCGCTGGCTGGAATATTTCATTGTAAATTAGGATCGGATTACAAGGTCGGAAACCTTCAAGTTTCTTCGCGTTATAGAAGGGACAATTGAATTTGTCCTTCAGTCGTAAGCGGCAATAATTTAGAGAGAAAATCGCCATTAACAGTGGAACAGTCGACTGATTACACAACATAGCATTCCTTTCTAGTAACTTTAAACATCGTCCAAAAACATCACTTTTTCTACCAAAACGTCCAAAAGACGAAGAATGAAGATGGAAGACGATAAATCATCATCTAAATTCTTCCAAGATCATCCCATTTTTCACTGGGAAAAAGTATAATTTCTACTATCCTCTCCTAGACTAACAAAAATAGTCAGATAACTAAACAAATTTTAAGGGAAACATCAGCCACCTACTTTACTGTGATCATATGTAGCCTGTGGGTTTCCCTGTTGCTGGTTGTTCCCATACTTGACCCATCGTTGGATCTGATATTATGTCGAACAGTGATCCGTCTAAATGATTAAAGGGAACTTGCAACGGCGCAACGGTACAAATGGTAAGAAAGTAAATAACCAGAAAGCTAAGTATCGTTATTGGTTCAACACTAACATATCTGAGCAGTACATTTACAACTGAAAATACATTTTCCGTTAAAGAACAAAATGCCTACCTTGATAAATTCTGGGACCCGGTTCCGGAATATTTGGGTTCGGATTTGGGTCTGGTTTGAAAGCTGCAAGGGTAACGTCTCCTGGTTCAATCATGTTGATGTCAGGTTAAGAGAAGAATAATTTAAAATGCACAAAGCGACTTCAAATAAATGATATACCTTTCGTTGAAGTAGCTTAGAAGTGTTTTGATTACTGTTTTGCTTGAAGTCTATTTATATTGGCACAGAAGGGGGAATACCCGAATATTAACATAATTAGCATAATATATTCATTATTCAATATCACTGCGCTCAGTTGCAGGTTACCGCAAGTCGCACCAATAGCCCGTTACGTAAACTAGTTTTTTTCCGAGCAACCCTATAAATGTACTATTAAATTACCATGGTGAGTTCAAGATAATCTGGGCATTACTGGTATTGCTGTTTACTACACTCTGGTGAAGAGCACCCCCAACCCTTCACCTTCAGAAACTGCGAATTGTTACAAGGGTTAATGCTTAACCAGACTGAACGTGTCAAAAATTTGGGACTTGATTCGCAATTCGTATAACGGAACGTTGCTCTCGTAACCAATGCTGTTTATATAGAATAGGCGTAGTCTAACTGATAAGGAAAGAAGTATCTATTCTTTCGCAGAATTAAAGACAAAATAGTTTTTCAAGTTAATATGATATGTTTCATCACCATGTTAAAGATTGTGGCTGACGTATACTCAACATTCACAGAACAGCTCAATTTAATGCAGTCACTTGCCCTCCTGTAATGTGCCAGTATAGCGGTACTCTACATAGCTGAAAAACTATGCATTCCATACATTGCTCATAGAACCACGTCTGCTGCGCTTCGTATTTGAACTAACCTAGAATGATTGTATGACGTGTAGAGTACCTGTTTCAAAGACAGAATGTAGATGGAAACGTGAAACAAAGTAACAGTTTTAAGTTAAAAATTTTCAAGAAAATCAACTTTTTCTCTTAACCATAGTCCATAAAATGAAAAGTAATAGGAAGCAGCTGGCAAATTAAAACGTTTATCCGCAACTTACAGATCCACTCCAAGTTGAAATTAGCTTAAAGGCGCCTACTTTGCCAACAACTGTCTACCAGTAAAGTTTATATAATAGACATAAAGATATTACTATCATATCAACTAGAATATCTTAATGCTTAATAGTTACTTGCCGAAAGGATGTATAGGGTTGCACTATGATGTCAAATTGACAATCGTGAAATTATTGTGTTTCCTGGACAGAATATTTCAGATCCAACACTATGGTGAACCATGAATCACAAAACGAGTTACCAAGTTTTACAAGTGAGATATTGCATGGTAATAACTGTCACACAAGCTTACTCTTCTTGTTCACATGGGGTAGACAATGTGAAGTTTTGCACCCTTCAATGACATTTTAATTTGAACTTAACCAAAACTATAGGTTTCTGCTTAAATTAATTTTTCGTTCACACATGCTAAGTACTAAAGGCACTAAGGCTTCCTTTTCAAGAGGGATCTTGTTGACGAATGTTTTACATTTTTATTTCCGGTTACTTAGAATAACTCGTGTTCGCTTCCCATGATTCTTCTATTTAATAATGGTCAATGTTAGCCTTTCTTCAGCTATTGTCCTAAGAACTTAAAAAGTAGTGTCCAACGGTAAAATCTCCCCGAACAGCGAGGTACTGCTGCAGACCATAAAACATATATGGGACAATAATGGAAAGTACCCGTTTCAAAGCTTGAATTAGTCTGTTGAAAAAGTTTTAAACAATTTTAACCTGTTTTGACCTCAAATGATCTTTAAGCTCCCTCAAATGCATAAGGCTTTTACCCCAATAGCCCCCCTGAGATAATGTCTACAAGCAGGCAGTTAGGCAAGGTTCAATTTTTATACTTTCACCTCCGTTGATCTCATAGAAACGATCATAATCAACATGGTTCTATTATACACCTTCATGTTAAGTGTAAAAAGTATCAATGCTTCCTGACTTGAGAGATTGTATTTAAAAGATTTTTTAATTTTGACCTGAGGTGACCACAAATGATCTTGATTTTCCACCAAGACAATGAAGCTCACTCAGGTTATATAACAAATATACGGCCACTAGGACAGTGGTCTTTTCTCAGTTTTGAGATATCGCGTTTACAAGATAAGCTTTACAAATATACAAACATGCAAACACTACCCTCTCGTTAGGATACATTGATATTGCCTCCGGCAGGGAATGAAAAAGTGGAACTTTAAAACATTTTTTATTCATCGTAACAGGAACTTTACTCCGTGTAGTCAAAAACATATGTTGAGCGAAGCATACTCCTAATTGGTAGTAAAACTTCACTGAAATATTTGTTGAAGAGATATCCACTAAAGTGTTAGTTACTTTTTCCTCCTCTATCGACATCCTTTTCATGTATGAGTTGTGAAACACTTATTTATTTATTTATTTATTTATTTATTTATTTATTTATTTATTTATTTATTTATTTATTTATTTATTTGTTTGTT